>BMAT01010212.1:309738-320545 GCA_019649035.1 Elysia marginata | reverse complement strand
AGACAGGCGGACAGGAAATATGATAGAAATAGAAAGGGAGACACACACGGAAAGAGATATAAAGATATTGATACAATCAGAGAGAAAATCGACAGAAAAAAACAGAGAGAAAGAGCGTGAAATAGATAGATAGACATAGAGACAGACTAAGCCAGCAAAAGAAACATGGAGAAAGAGAGAGACAGACAGACAGAGATATAGACAAACAAGCACAGATAGAGATAAAGAGTTTAACAGCCAAAAACAAATGAAGATATAAGGGAGAAGACAGACAGAGAAGACGGGGTGGGCAGGTAAGGAGAAAAAGTCATCATTTAGGTCCAAAGTTACCTTCAGCCATGAACCGCCAAATGACACATCTTTAGAACAAAATTTCTCTGCTGAGCATTGGCGTTGAAAATTACTTCCTGTGCGCTCTCGGCTTCCGTTCTGATGGGAGCCATAGTGAGTCTTCCTAGGACTGTTTAACGACCACGCCCTTCCGGTAGGCTAAATGGTGCCAGGGCAACACGGGGCATCACCTTATTTATATTTTCTCTACCTATCTATCCATCTATCTATCTGTCTAGCTAGCTAGCTAGATTCTAGGTTTTTTGTGTTATGAAATAGTGCTGGACTTGTATAAGGAGCTTTCATACACAATAGCCTAGTCCTACCTTTGTTTTGTCACTACACGGCATTTCAAAATGTGAAAGTTTACTTTCTGTTCCTCCATCAGGCTCGTCTAAGTTGTTGGATCAGTTCGCATTTTTCGCATAAACAATCTTGTCTTTAGTTGGAGTCCGGAAATGTTTTATATCTACATTGTAATATCTACTGTTTATGAAAAAGTCAATTAAATAAAGCCGAAACGTTTTTATGTTATAACTTAGGAAGTATTGTTGTTTTTCTTGTCACGAAGTAATAGGTTGTTAATCTGCTTTTTATAAATTATTTCAGTTGTGTAATTCAAGGAAAGGTACTGTGATCTCGAAAGATCTGAATTTTATGGTCTCCCCAACCTATGTGGTTTGATCAGGTGGGGACGTTCTGATAAGGTCTTCATTTCGTATCAAACAAAATTGATGTTGAAAGCGCAGAATTTTATGGGTGATTATGTTAGTATAGTGTCGACAGGAAGTATGTACATATTTGACCTAAAGGTGGCCACAGACCTACCAAGTCTACTTGGTTCCAACTCATTTCGTCAAGTTCGCTTGACTTGACAACACCAGCTTCTGTTTTATCTTTTGTCTCAAAGTCTGAAGTCATAGCACGTGAGAGTCGACACGGTCGACATGTCAAACAAAGTCCCGCTAGCCCCTCGTACGAAATCTATTCGACCAAAAATCGACTTACGGGAAAATACTTGTGCAGTATGACTGTGGGTAAAACTCGGACTTGACCTGAGTGCCTTACTTGAGCACGTTTACTCGAGTCAAATCACTCGTTATGCTCTTGTGTGTTTACACTCAAGCTAACAGGCCTGTTGAGTGCGATGCTTTAATTACCAACGATTTCTGTAATATTGGGTCCAATGTTGTGAAATAAACCAGATTTGTTATATTCTTAAAAAAACTGCCACAGTGTGACAAAGGGAGAAAAATATAACGTTTAGAAGGGAAGAAAAAAATTTTAATTTGCTTGAAAATTGTAAAAAGCCTTATCTTATTATATAAACTATACAATAAAAAGTGAAAGCAAATCTTCTTATGAACTAATTTGTCGAAGCGCGGACGCATGCAGGGGATCATTGTGAATTCAAAGTTATTTCTCTTTTTGCTGCGTATATTTCATTTTGTGGACTGAGAGAGGCCCTACATAATTCACTCCAGGTTTTTCTCTAATCCAGAAACCGTGATAAGGCATACACTCCACATCTCTCACTGTAGAGCCTGGTTGTTTTTTTTTAATTACTTTTTGGGCCTCAGGACATTAGGTAGTGAGGTAAAATTGAAGGAGGGTGGGGAGGATGAGAAAGGCAGTTAAAGACACCGGTTAAACTAGACAGATGGGTAGAAAAACAGACATGAGCAGAGGTAGAAGGAGATAGAGGGTGTGTGTGAGTGAGAAAGACAGCGGCTGTGTGAGAGAGACAGAGACAGACAGACGGACACGCAGTGACAAAGACAAGAGAGAGCAAGCGAGCGAAAGAGAGAGAGAGGGGGGGAGGCTAGAAACCGTTCGGGAAACAGTAATGAAGACGAAGTCAGTCATCAGAAACTTAAACAATGCTTGGGTCATTTCATGCTTATTAAATTAATCTAAGGAATTAGGGAATACTCTCACGCACACATACACACACACACACACACTATCTCTCCCCCTCTCTCTCTCTCTCTCTCTCTCTGTCTCTGTATTTTTCTGGCACTTTTCCTGCCGCTCTATAGACCATCTCTATGACCCATATATGTCAATAACTAATCTTCTAATCTTTAAACAAGTTTACTACTCTCCACAAAATATGCACAACTATTTTTGTACAGTTCTGAAGATTTGCAAGCTGGGAAAATGTATGGTTAAAAACTAAATGTGCAAATGTAGACATCCGACTCTTTTTGAAAGGTTGCAAGAACAATGAGGATATATTCAATGTGAGCTCGAATCGCACAAAGACTTAGGCGGCGTTAAAGGTAATAAAACACTTTCAACACTTTTTTACATCAGACTAGTTAAAAGAGATTTGCTTTTTCTTGAGAAGTCGGCTGAGGCCAGATGAACTCAAATCAAGTATGTGAAAGTTTGTAAGAAACACTTCGGGCACAAAATTTTGAGTTATTTAATTTCCCATTAAATTTATTTGACATAAAATAGACCTTGTTTTCTATTTAGAAGTGACTCAACCTAAAATTTCAACTTGTAAGCAAGAAAATCTGAGCCGAATGGGGTTCAACTAAATATCAGCAGGGTTGTGTGATGATTAGTAAAATACCAATCCCTTGCACGTTCCTTCTTGCATGTTACTCTGGCAGATTGCGCACCCCTTTTGTGGCACGATAGAAACAAAAACAACTTTGCAACGCAAAGAATGGGCCTTTGAGCATTTTTATTTCCAATTACGCACCCACAGCCATAATCGCGTGGTGGATAAAGGGTCATTTTCATTTCTAAGTTTCTGTCCCTTAAGTAGCGCATCAATACGGTATTCAGTGTCTGCACAACTGTTTTGGGAGGTATGTAAATAGGTAAAAATGAGATAAACGCTTGACTGCATACATACTTTACAGCATCACAAATCAAAAACCTATTTTAACGTTGGCTTCCAGTTTGAGTGCAGAAATGAGGTGGGCTTAGATCAACCCGGAAGAAACCACGTGATCATTGTTATGGAGGCAGAATTAATTATTAAAATGTCCTCAGCGCGTTCTCTTACTTTGCAGTTTTACTTCTTAACCGTGCAACACAAATGGTGCACAATCTGTCACGATACTAGGTAAGAAAAAACTCCATTCGGAGAGGCCGTAGAACGGAAGAGATTGGTGTTTTATATACGTGAACTTGTTCAGATTTACTTCAGCCTCATTATTGACCTCCGTTATGAAAATGTAGCTCTTTTCATGAATCTTCAGGCTTATTATCTTTTCAATTACAACCTAAACCAAGATTAGAGTTTATTTGCTAGCTACCTGATAGGGCATACTTCCATAAAGAAAATATTAAATCTAGATCTCGATTTAGTGCTCCAACTTAAAAAAAACAACTTTACCTTCATTCCTACATCTAGATTTTCTTTAGATTGCTGCCTGCTCGAATTTCAATCCTTATAAACTAGTGGGCTTAAACGATGATGATATGATGGTGGTATGGTGACGATATGATATTTATTCAGTCAAATTACAGAATAATAGGGTATATCGATAATAAGCGGTGTTGCTGGGACACATAATAAATATAACAAATACAAATAACACCAAAGAACATTAAATTGGTTAATATTGTGATAAACAAGAAGTAAACTGTAAACAACAAAGGAGTATTGTTAGAGTTAGGCTTGCAATAAAAACTTACACTCCCACACCACACATTAGCAGCAGTTACAGCTCATGTCATCAGCACCCATTCATATGTTCCGCTGAATTTTCCTGATCCCCTCAGAACAATTCTTAGTACATAGAACATTTTATTGAGCTCAAGCGTAAGTGCACATGTGAGCAATACAATAGCATTTATGCATTTTCACTGTACCAGTTACAAGGTTTAGAGTATAGGCTAACCGTCCTCGCAATGAAGCTAGTTATGATCTACCATGACGTGTCTTGTCTTGTTCAGGTGTTTGTTAGCTTGAGGATAAAAATTATTCATAAATTTTACGCTACCTTTGAATGCTCTATGGTGTCGGCCATGCGCTTGTTGCGGTAAATATTCAAAGTAGTGTTTTGTTGAAAGGTTCCACTCCTTGAGTATTTTGCTTGTTGTTAGTTCAAAGCGTTTAACGTGCAACTCTTATAGAGATGGCAGTTTACGATTGATAACTGTTTCTGCATCTTTCGTGACCGGGGTCAATTTTGCTAGGTCTTTCTTAGAGGCTTTGTCAAACTATACTAAAAGAGTTTGAGTGAAAATGCTTTTAAAGATAACATTGTAGATATTGAGTATGGTGGCTTTCATTAGGTTGTAGGACTTTAATTTCTTTAGGTAATACATTCGCTGTCTTGCTTTCTTTAAAACCTTAACACAATTTCCTGTCCTAGGCGAGTTTCTTTGAAATACATTGTACCCAGAAATTTAAACATTCACCCTTTTCTACTGGCTCGCCTCAGAGAGTTAACGGGAGATGAAAAGTTTTAACCCCTCAAAAATTCATTACCATCTCCTTTGTTTTTTCAACATCTAAATGAAGATTACTACTCTCGCCGCATTATCTAACAATAGATTCGGCCTGTTTTCCGTAGTCATTTTTATTTCCAGATGTAACCAGTCCTGTGAGAGTAGTGTCATCGGCAAAGTATACAGTCTTGCATCCTCAGCCCTCGACTTTGCAAACAAGTGCAGATAACTATCGGGTATAGTTTTGGGGATAGTACACAGCCCTGCGGCGCGCCGGTAACTAAGGCGAATGGAGATGACTCGTTTCGCTCAACTGTCACAACTGTAGATTTCGCAAAAAGTCGAGGGTCCAGTTGCAAATGTTCCTAGGTAAACCAAGGTCAATTAAAAATTTGTAATACTACTTCTCAGGGATAATAAGATTAAATGCAGAAATATAATCAATGAAAAGAACTTTCATATAAGTTTGTATCATGTTATTACCGAATCTTCTCACAATATAGCTAAATTAAACATAACTACCAACTTTCTTCCATACCTTTTTGGTGCAATCGATACGGAATTTTAAATCTAGCATAAGTTAAAAGACGCAGATAAAGTTAAAAACAAGTGAATTCATAACAGAGTCACTTCTTTGCTCCGCATTTCATTCCTCATGTTTTACAGCGCCATGTAAAAAGGTCACCTACGTAATAATGCCTACCACAGCCGAAAAACATTGTTCTGCATGCCTCGGTGACGACCTTTGCTCTGTAAACCCTATATAGCTAACGTGGCTAATCCAGTATTTATCCAATTAACTAAAAACGAAGATAACTGGAAGACATAAAAGGGCAACATAGAAGACGAAAACATTGTTATGGTCTCCATGTGCTTTGTAATTTTTACGATGAATAAATACCCACAGAATGGTTACAATAAAGAGAGAAAACTAACACTTAGATATAATGAGAACATCAATGACTGTTACGCTGGCACACACAGCGACAGTCAATGAATAAGACAAAAATAGTGACAAGGTGTCAACTATACATCTAGTTACTCTAACTTTTAGCGATTTCACTGGCGTCAGTTAGTGGGTTAATCATAATATTGCGGAGAAGGTTTGGCTGACAGCATTTGGTCACCTAAAAGCAAAGCTCCTCAATGGTCAAATCGGGTCACACAATACGTATCCGTCTAGCTGGGCAATCGGTGACGACGTATTCAGAATACTTGACCTACTCATTACGCAAGCAGTTGCGGCGGCAAGCGCAAAATGAGTAGAAAAAGGAAGGGGGCTGTGAAGGAGGCAGAGAAGGTCAACAACCGTCTGAAGTCCAGAAGTCAGCGACCGCTAAGCCTTGGCCAATATGTCAACCATCACAATGTCATCACACAGAGGGAACAATTGAATCTGGTCTCTGACAATAAAATAGCACGGTTATGTCTTCAGACGCTATACTAAACAATAAATGATGCAGATCATCACCACAGTGACTACTGTCACTATGGACTTCATATAATCAAGAAGACAAGATTTAACGTTTTATCATCTCTTTTTAGAACGAGTAAGATTTCACTGTCTCTCGATGATCTCAAAGACCTGTTTTTTCCGTTTCTACAGCTCAAATTCATGTTTTAGACAATCAGGCCCCTCACCATTTATACATTTGTAGTTCATGAGGTCTACCTTGTAAACAATTCTTTCTTTTACAGGCAACCAAAGAAGATGACATAGTAAAGGTTTTACATGGTCTCGCATCTTACACCGTTTACAATTCTGGCTGCATTGTTTGTGCTTTTTGCAACATTAATAATGTTTTTGTTTGGATATCAGCATGTAAACTGTTACAAAAGTCTGGATTAGACAAAAATAGAGAAGTCATGAGGGTTTCTGCGACATCTGTTATTAAGAGTCTCGCACAGACGCAATGTTTCGCATTAGAAAATACATTGGCATATTTCTACATAAATTATTGACTAGTAGGATCATCGAAAGTTCAGTGTCCATTTCAATACTAAGGTTTTTAACATTTTTGCATGCATAACTTATCTTATAACCATTTACTTTTATTGAAATTTCATTAAGTTTTGAACTCATCGTAGGATGGTCGAAAACAATCAGTTCAGTTTGTCGTCTTTACTTTTAGTTTATTTGCTGTCATTCATTTCTTAACTTTAATGATACAATTTTTAAGGTTCCAGAGAGTCTACTCCAAGTCAACACGTTTACAAACTGTATGTAATTGCGTATCATCAGCGCGCATATTAAAAAGCATGCCAAACTTTTCAAAAATATTAACATGCGGTTAGGAGTACAAGGTAAATAGGATTGTATGCCTTTAAAACAAACTTTTTTTTCTCCATCGCACCCTCTACAGTTTTTCAATTTACTTCCTGTATTTGTTTCCACATGCATAAGCAACCTCTCTTTCTTTTCCCTCTAGAGCTCGTGTATCATTTCTTTCTGTCTTTAAATCCCTTCATACCTCTCTCTCTCTCTCTGTCTCTCTCTCTCTCTCTCTCTCTCTCGCTCTCTCTCTCTTTCTCTCTCTGTCTCTTTCTCTCTCTGTCTCTCTCTCTCGCTCTCTCTCTCTTTCTCTCTCTCTCTCTGGCTACCAGTCTCTGTCTGTCTCTTTCTCTGTCGCTCACTCTCTCTCTCTTTTTTCCCTCTGTCTCGCTTCTAGTCTCTGTCTGTCTGTCTGACTCTGTCTGTCTGACTCTGTCTGTCTGACTCTGTCTCTCTCTTTCTCTCTGTCCTTTTCTCTCTCTCGCTACCTGTCTCTGTCTGTCTCTATCAGTCTCTGTCTGTCTGTCTGTCTCTCTATCTCTCGCTATCTCCCTCTCTCTGTCTATCTGCCTGTCTGTCTATTTATATAAGGCAATAAATAAGTACATCGGCACTACTAAGGACCAATTCAAAACTATGTGCAACCAACGAAATTCAAGTTTCCTACTCCAACGCAAAAAAAATCCTCAACATCGATAAGCGAACATATTTGAAAATGGAAAGAAGGCAATCTTAAGTTCAGTATCACATGGGTGATACTGAAACATGGCCATTCATACTCAACAAAAAGTAAAAAACTGCAATCTTTGCTTATTTGAAACATTTTTCATACCGAATAGAAAACCCAGTCTGAACAAAAGAAAAAAAACTCTGACCTGGTGCTTGTCCAGAAAAAGAGACTTCCTGAAAAAATTTCACGACACCGGAATGAATCAGAAAGCAACCATTACAAGTCTTACCTAAAGAGAGCAACAAACTCGAAATAGACCTGTCGTAAGGTAGGCCTTCCTAGTCGTCATTAATATTTCTATCTGTCTTTTCATCTATCCCTTTTGCCTTCGATAAATTTTTTACTTTCCCTTTCTTGTTTTTTTTCTGTTCGACTGTCTCTTTCTATTTCTCTTTATCTGCCCCTCTTCTAATTGTTTTCCCGACACAAATCACTATTACCCCAAACAGCAGTCTGTTTCCAGACTACAAACTACAACAAAATACAACAGAGGGCAAAGACAGACGTAGAATTGCCCATCAATGAGATCAACTGTCCGCTGTAGAAGATCGATGCTAACCCAGTTTTACAATTGGCAAGTGAGCCATGCATTGCCTGCCCTCCACCAACTGGAGCAACAACAACGTAGCTACATGCAATGTGTGGTGTGTGTGTGTGTTTGTTTGTGGTAGTGGTATGTGTGTGTGTTTGAAGGTCGTATGAGGGCGTAGCGACAGAAGACCATGAGGCAACCAGAAGAGTTGAGGAATGTAGGAGTTAGGAAGAGAATGCGATTAAAATGAAAAAGTCAAAAGACAAAATAGTGAGTGACCGATATAAAAGGAGATTAAAATAAAGCCATGGTAGAAAAAGGCGAAAAATGGTTTGGGAATGATAAACATGGAGGAAGAACAATGGCAGATAGGTATGGAGAATAGGAGACGGTTGCAGAGGAATGGGAGAGATACGAAGGGAGAATAGAGACAGCAGGTAAGAATGGGACACACGGAGGGAGAATAGGAGACATAAGGAGGGAGATTATGAACAATGGGGAGGTACACGAGACAGATAGGGAGAATGAGGACCATGAAGGGAGAAAAGGAGAAAGGGAGGGAGAATGGAAAACAAGGACAGTGGATAGTGGGATATAGGTAATGGGAGAGGGAAGATAGGGAGTAGTGAGAAACAGGGACGGAGAAAGGGCAATAGTGGAAACTGATGAGACAGGGAGGGAGACCAGGGTATCAGCTTGTGGGATGGTCTGCTTAGTTTAGCTAAATACGGCCACCAGTGACTTGTAAGCTCAGGGACAGCAGAGAGTGTAGACTAGTCATTTTGTAGAATGTATAATAGGCTCAACGGCTATTTTATAGGATTGCAAACAACGGTCAGGTCTTAGGGTGACTAAGAGACGAATGAATAAAACAAAAGATGAGTAGAACTAGACCATTGTAAAATTGTTGATGCCTACCCTTAAAGTTTGTAACTTGAAGTTAAGTCAGCTCAGACTTCATAAAAGCCGATGCTGCCGCGGCGGCCTGCAAAGTGAAACAAGAAGAAACGTAGAGAAGTAATTCACTTTGTGGGGACCATTTAAACATAAAAAGTTAGATACAATGCGATTTTGTTTCTGTATTGCTTTGGTTTCTCTTTAATTTTAAGACTTCTGCCACTCTTTGCCCCTATCATGTATGTCATGCATACAAACAACAATTTGAGTAACGAAAGCTATTAATGATTCTTGTCTGAGTCCGGATAAGTCTGGCCTAAATCATAGAAGACTGGTAGCTTTGATAACTTATGTCACGTCCACGTATCAGTATCGTAAATCTACAAAAGGTTTTGGAGACCTAAGGGAAGAGAAACAAAACTTCTGTCAGTGAACAAACAAAATAAGGTATCGGAGAAAACACAAAAAAAATCAAAATTGCATTGCACTTTTTCTTCTAAGCAGCAATTTTGACGAAAAATTTTGACGATGAATAATTGCCCACACACGTGTCAGTGTTGATTGTCAACTGAGAGATGCTAAAACGACCAGCCTGATTAAATTTGGAGACGACACGAGCCTGCAGGGGATGATAAGAAGTGATGAGTCTGAATATAGAGAAGCAATTGAATGGTTTACTACATGGTGTAAAGAACTTTTCATGTTGCTGAATGTTTCAAAAACAAAAGAGCTCGTGATAGATTTTAGAAAAAAAGAAAACATTACTACTTTACCCCTCTCTTCGTCAACAATGAGAAATAAGTAAAATTGTACCATACATTCGGACAACATTTTCAAAAATATGAATAAGAGACTTCTTTTCGTACGTAAACTGAATTGTTTTTACAAAGGACCCTTCTGTGCACTTCCTGTATGGTAGTTGTTGAGAGTGTCATAACGTTTGCTATTGCTTGCCGGGGTGAAAATGCTCAAGAGAGTAGAAAGATGAAATTTGAACAAACAATCAAGAGAGCTAACAAAATGATGAAAAACATAAAAGAGCTTTCCTGTGATTTTGAAACTCTGTATACTATCTGCTGCCAGAAAAAAAAATTGTCAATTGTGAAAGACGTCAAGCACCTCCTATGCAGTCAGATTAGGTACTCAGGCAAATCAGGAAGAGCAATTCTTTTTAGGTGCAAACACGAGCGCTTTAGGAAATCCTTCATGTCCTATGCTGTAAAACTGTTGCCATGATGTGAAATGCCTTTCTATCTTTACTTGAGTATCTATGGTCTATGTTTTTTGTATGTCTAAAAATGTTGGAATTGTACGGTGACAGTGTGAAATTAAGTGATATTTGTTACTCATCAACTTGCTTATGTGTCTGCTGTATTTCATGCTGTAAAAACAAAACAATGAGCCTTATGAGGACAATAAAATATTATTTGAACTTTTAACTTGAACTTGAACTTGTTTTTTTTTCATCGACATTTATAAAAAAAAAATCGACATGCACGCATCGGTGGCCGTAGCACTTGTGGTCTCCTTAGATTCGGATGAATTGCCTCGTGAGCGACGCAAATGGTCGAAGGACTGTTTTTTTTTTTTTAAACAAGGGGACATTCGGACACTATAACCTTAATTTCCC
>BMAT01010212.1:283490-297983 GCA_019649035.1 Elysia marginata | reverse complement strand
AGGTTTTAGCGTATGATTTGTGCAGGATTTATGTCATTGTTGATGTAACGCTAATAACCTCTAGGTGATAAAATCGTGCACTAACCGATTTTTATAAAGTTGGGAATGAATGAATGAGAGCCAATATTTCACTTCTATCATCATACGGATTTTAAAGTTACCAAAGTAAAATTACTGACATTAGAAACCAAGTGTGGTCGATTAATTCAAATTATGCAAGAAACATAACTGAAAGGCAAAACCTAACAAATACTTTTTTTTCTAATACCGGTAAGATTAATTCCCGTTATGGTTGCATCTAATTCGCCAAACTTGTCAACGTCACTAGAAAATCCGAAAAATCACTGATTGCTTATAGACTTTTGTTCAGTGTTTTATATCATTTTTATTATAAAATACAAAACATCTACGTCAATGAAAGGGCGTCTGAGACATTGTTGTCTCTCAAGCGCCATAACTTTTCAGTGGGCATTCAAGATGGGAGACTAGTATCAGTAACTTTACGAAACCTTACACAAGACATTCAAGCGAGATAGCTTTTTTTAAAATTTCTGGAAAACAGAAATGTACTCCTGGCTTTATTTATTTCATAAATTTCATAATATATGAGAAGTTTAAAACTGAAAGTTATTATTTTTTACAGTTGTTAATCGCCAAAGGAGTTTCTCGTCAATTTACGAGGTTCGATATTATTGAAACTATCAAACAAACACAGTTTTCAATCTCAGCAAAGATGTGGTGTCACGAAAGTTCGTGGTTTTATCTTAGATTTATAAAATATTTCCAGTATGGGCAGGTCGAGGCTATTTAGATCGGCAGGACCTGAATCGTTGTGGCGAGGTATTTCATGGAAAACACAAACAGAGATGAAGGCAGACCAACAGCTTTCCCTGTAACACTTAACAACAATCTAATACGACTACTGGACTGGCCACATAAGCAGATTGAGTAGGCTGTGAATCATAACTATTGCTAAAACCCGAAATTAATGAATTATTGCCTTCAATGTAGATATAAATGGAACACCCAAAGCTGCGAGATATGTTGATATTGATGGTGAGGGGCCCTACATCAAGTAAATACCTATCTATCTACTTTATATTTTAAAAAACATGAGCGAGTGGGTGAATGGGTTAATGAATGAATCGAAATAGATGGATAGATAGATAGATAGATAAATAGATAGGTAGATAGACCTTCCTATATCATGAGCTTAGACACAGTGTGTCGTGGATGTCTCCACTCTTCAATAGACATCATTTGGGAAGTGCCGGAAAGTTACTTAGGAAGTGACGTTTCTTGTGTACACAGAAGGTGAAGATTTCTTTTTGGTGGTTGAGCGTTGGTGCGTTGTTCAGGATTTCGAATTTTTCTTGCAGGCATAGAGCTCAACATTGCATGTCGGGTGCGCAAGAATTTAGTTTTTTCAAAATTTTCCCTTTAGGTGTTATTACTTTTTAATTTCCAGATGAACTCGCTGAGCTTGGTTGAAGATGTAGGCCTTGTAAACAATGCATTCTGTGAGGCATTTGCCATCTAAGGGACATTCATTTTTCTTCCGGCAGTTACATAGTTTTGTAGGTGTTGCTTGGTTTTTTGTTTTCTGTTTTTGTTGCAGGCGTTTGTTGTGGTTTAATATGGCTTGTTTGAAGTTTGGCAGGCTGTTGGGATGGTGTTTCACCACGTGTTTATTTACTTTACGTTCCCCCGTCAGGCTCGTCTAGGTCGTCGTTGTATCGGTTCGCATGCTTCGCATTAGTATAAAAATTATAGTAAGAAAATATATTTTCTATGCATGCACGTCGACAGGATTTCCTTTCTTTTCTTTAAAGTAGGCTTCTTTCCTAGTAAAAAATATTTTTCTGATAGACACAAGTTGCATTTTTTGTTGTTGAGTACGCCTCTGATTTTTTTAATGATTTTCCATGATATTTCGAAGTCTCCTTTGTTTTCTTTGAGATCCCTTATTAGCTCACTGGGAGGTTGTGTAGGACTTCCTGTGGGGTTGCCTAAACCTGGACATATGTTGCTTGTGTCGCGTTTTGAATGTATTCTTGGTTATGCCTATGTAGGTGTTCATTGTCTATTGTGTTGGTGTTTGTAAGACAGTTGCTTAGTATAATATGCTTATTTTTTGTTGTTGAGTACGCCTCTGATTCGAGGCATTAATTCGAAAATTAGGCATTTTCTTTTAAGGGAGCATGATGGTTTGTCCTTGCAGTTGCTGACAAACAGATAGATAGACAGACAGACAGACAGACAGATAGATAGATAGTTAGATAGATAGATAGATAGATAGATAGATAGATAGATAGATAGATAGATAGATAGATAGGTAGATAGATAGATAGATAGGTAGATAGATAGATAGATAGATAGATAGATAGATAGATAGATAGATAGATAGATAGATAGATAGATAGACGACGACTTAGACGAGCATGACGGGGCGAACAGTTGCCCGACACCATGTTTCTCGCCGTCCGGTTGGAAGGCGCGTCGTCAGATAGATAGATAGATAGATAAATAGATAGATAGAAAAATAGTTAGAAAGATAGACAGATAGATAGATAGAAAGATAGATAGATAGATAGATAGATAGATAGATAGATAGATAGATAGATAGATAGACGACGACTTAGACGAGCATGACGGGGCGAACGGAATAGAAACAGTTGCCCGACCACGCTTCTACCAACCGGACGGCGAGAAACACGGTGTCGCATAAAAATAAGGTAGGACTAGGCTACAATATATAGATAGATAGATATATAGATAAACAGATAGATAGATAGATAGATAGATAGATAGATAGATAGATAGATAGATAGATAGATAGATAGATAGATAGATAGATAGATAGATAGATGCTTACGTCAGAATTTAGTTTTTGTACGATAGAAGAAAGTGCTCAACATTATTTTCAATAATGGAGCTTGTATGTTTGTATGTAGAATCTAGCTTTGACTTACATTTTCTGTTTCTAACGACCCAGAAGAAACAGACAGTTGCCTTGAAAAGTCGTTAGAAACAGACAGCTGCCTTGAAAAGTCGTTAGAAACAGACAGCTGCCTTGAAAAGTCGTCCTAACGGTCGACGAAACAGATCTGTCGGCAAAAATGTAAGTCAAAGCTAGATTCTACATACAAACATAGAAAGATAGATAGATAGATAGATAGATAGATAGATAGATAGATAGATAAGAGGCGTATGAAGCACAGTGTAGAAAAGCCATAAATGTAAATAAAATCTACAGTAGTAGATAACAGCCCCGTTTTATTTACAACATTAAGCACTTTTATTACAAGTACTTATCCAGTTTCTAAAGTAGATAGATAGATAATTAGATAGATAGGTAGATAACAAAACTAACAGATAGTTAGATAGATAGATATATAGATAGACAGATAGATAGATAGGTAGAAAGACAAATAGATAGATAGATAGACACATAGATACATAGACAGATAAATAGATTGATAGATGTAGAAAGATTGGCTTACTGATGAGCGCCCAGTCAAGGTTTTCATTGAGTATGGACTGAAAGAAGCCCGGTTTCTACCCTATATTTACTAACATACCCGTTCTACGAACGAGAAAAATGTCTATGTAATTTCTCAATTTATTATTTTGATTAACAAATTTTATTCACATACGGTCGCATATTCATAATCTGAACGGAAAAAATAGTTGGAAATGCACCTTTATATCCTGAAAAAAAGAATGTTCTTAGTCACCCAGCTTATCTAAAATTTTTCTTGTCTTATGCTGTCCTGAAATCAGCACACGAATGAGATTGTAGGCATAGATCTATGTTGCCCTCCTTAAAAGTGTGTGTATTGAGGGCAAGACCACACGTGGGGCCATTTTTTCTTCATCTGTTTCTTGTTGCTCATTTTCATCTCAATCTTGTTCTCTTCGTCGTTCGACAGATGGATCATGTTGTTCATTTTCATCGTGTTGCTGTCTATGTGTTAGAGCTGTTTCCTATTGTTCATTTTCATCTGGTTGTTGTAGTTGTTGCTGTTGTCGTCGTCTGAGATTATAATTTTCTCTTTTTTTGATTCTATGGTGTCTTACACTTGAAGTCCTACGTGTGAGAAACATTCGTCTCTTCAGAGGCATTTTCAAACTGACACTGAGTCCAGGGATCTATTGCTGATTGCAAATTCAACTTGTCTTCGAAAAGATTGATTTGAAAAAGTACGTTTGAATCAATAGTTTCTTCTGATTAGCAAAGAGTTCATTACATTAACACCTTCAAATTTCGCTGCTTCCTATAAACTTATTTACAGGGCACAATGCTGTCTTGAGTCTACGCCGGCTAAGTCCCGATTTTATACGTGGTAATTTGTCAATATTAGCAAAAGAAACAACGTATTTTTGTTTAAAACAAAATTAGTAGTGCCACGTTCTCCTTTAGTGGCCGAAACTGAAGCTCATATTTTTTCTTAATTTATTATTAGCTCCCTAAAAAGCCTTTCGCCTAAAAACATCGAAACTCTGAGTTCCTAGATTCTTCATAGTAGTTCATACAATTTAATCATGTTTAACGCTCTACCTTTGAACACAAAGCACAAAGCATGAAAACTACCGATGTAAATACACAGATAAATATATAGCTATAATTCTAAGAGAGAGAGAGAGAGAGAGAGAGAGAGAGAGAGAGAGAGAGAGAGAGAGAGAGAGAAACAACACTTAAAAAATTAAAGTAATAATAAGAGAACGTTTCAGACAGGTATAAGAAAACACCAATGAATAAAAACAAACGTCATTCAACGCTATTAATTTTGTCTTGACATTTCTCCTGATTGGCTAACAGGAAGCGTATCTTGTTCTCCGTCTCGACAAGAATTAGTTAATTTCAAGATCCAGTGCATCTTATTGATTTTCTTCCTCTTGTCGAAACGGTACTATAACTGAAATCGAGATCTATGTTATAGACTTGTTCAGATCTCTGAACTAAAAAACTCCAGCGGAATTTCATTGTTACGTGCGGTCATAAATTTTTGCTTACAGTTTGTTTGCCCGGGGAAGTGATCTATTTTATACATGTACTTGTGGAGCAAATTCATTTTTGTTACACTGTCTGTTTTTCTTATGTCTGTCTACTTTTACCTATAGCTACTTCTTTGTTTGTTTCATAGACCTTAGTTTCACTTATTTATCTATCTATCTATATACCTAGTAGCTACCCCTACCTTTGTTTTGTCGCGACACAGTGTTCCATGGCGTCTCGTCGATCGGCAGCTCTTATCTATCTATCTATCTATCTATCCGTCAATCTATATATCTTTCTATCTATCCATCTTTCTATTTTAAAACTGCATAAGTATTTAGAATAAAATTCCTCAACGTTTTAAATGAAACGGGGCTACTATCTAGTAATGAAAATGTATTCATATTTTTGGCTTGTTGCACTATGTTTCATAATGCCTTTTACCGGGGCGCACTCTTCAGGCCTGACGAAACATAGTGTAGCAAGCCAAATGTACGTGCATTTTCATTACTATCTATCTACCTATTTATCTATGTATCTATCTATCTATCTATCTATCTATTTCGATCCATCGATTCACCAATTTACACACTGACTCATGTTTTTTTTTAATTATATCTATCAAGATATTCTTCTACAATCTATATTTTCATCCAGCTCTTTAGCCATCCATCGAACAATTAGTTCAATCTATCTTTTAAAATGTCATTCCACTTTGTAATATCGAGACGTATTGATCTATATATCTTTCTTCCTTTCTACCTTCCTTTGATCTGCGGCTTCATTTGCATTATTTTTTTGTCAATGCCTAACAACAGTAGTTTGTTTGTTTTGTTGTTGTTTTTTTTTAACCTCTCTCCTACTTTGTCAGTTTTTTTCCATAATTTAATGACTCGTTTCATCTTTTATTCTTTGTCTAGCCCTCAAACACACACTCACGCACACAAACCGTGTCAACAACGACAGTTACGATGTAAACTAGAGCGCATCATGTCTTGTGACGATGCTTAAGTTAACATTCAAAGCTACCAATTAAACGATTCGACGGTGCTTGCGAACATTCAAATTTTGCCTGCCTCCATTTATCCCTTTCGATGCAGTTTCTTTACGTAAAGAATCGATTCGCTCAACGTCTCGAAAAGAAGAAATTCTGGTTCTCACAGCTCGATCTTTTGTTTACAGAGCTGTCAAAAACTGCGTGATGGGGCAAAATGAAGTAGAGCCTGTGTGATGAGGTAGAGAGAGAGAGAGAGAGAGAGAGAGAGAGAGAGAGAGAGAGAATGTGTGTGCATGTGGTTGCAGTGCATGTGGAAAAATAAACCGACAGACACATAGAATATTGGATACAAAAAAGATACATGGTGAGATAAAGAGAAAGAGGGTTTAAAAGAAAGAGATATGAACAGGAAAAAACACCGACAATACAAAGAAAAACGACGAGAGTGAGAAAGAGAGGGGAAGAAGGAGATATATCTGAGAGAGAGTGAGAGAGAGTGAGAGAGGGAAGAAGAGATATAGAGCTGAGATAGAGAAAGAGACACTTATTGATTGACAAACGGAACAAATGACATAGATAAACGTAGGGACAAACAACAATATAGTCATATACAAAAACAGACAGAGGCTGGAGCGGCAGAGGAGATCAGTAGAGTGATAGATAGAAAAAGAAAATACATTACACGTACTATTTTAACAATTAAAAGTTGTAAAATTTATGTCATTGAGGAGAAGTAGTTTAAATGTGAAAAATGGGCAAAAAATATCTTCCACTGGGCGGTTTTGAACCCTTGACTCTTCATGATTTTAAGCATCCGCTGGTTAGCCAATAATTAAATTGGATGTACGGGCAAAATGTAAATCAAAACAATATGCTTAAAATCATGGTAAAAC
Source organism: Elysia marginata (assembly GCA_019649035.1). Lineage (NCBI taxonomy): Eukaryota > Metazoa > Mollusca > Gastropoda > Plakobranchidae > Elysia > Elysia marginata. The sequence goes on along the minus strand of BMAT01010212.1, from coordinate 291,094 downwards.
CATCGAAAGATATTTAGTCTTGTCTTCATTAAATGAGTAAGATAAGAGATTAACATAAACTATTATCCCAAATTGCCTACGCTTTAAAAGTCATGAGTTTTATACGTGTTTTATCAGTACTCGACTGCTAAGAGTTAACGTTTCTTTGTTGGCTGGTTGGTTTTTAGTTGGTTTTTTGCTTGCGTCGCTGTGGACATTCTGAAGAGGTATAATAAATCTTTATCGGAGTCGCAACCATTCGAGCGTCTCAAAATCATCGCTTAGATTTCTGCACCTGATAAACTCCTTCAGAAACGTGCGTCGCAGGTTAGTACTTGTTTCATTACTCTCTGGTCTATTAATATTACACTAGTCTTAACTGGTGTAGATCTTTATCTAAACTAAGATCTTTATCAAGGCGGCGATGCACTGCGTCTGTTCTTGTATTAATTACAATGCTCCATGGAGAAACCTATGCAAAGGCCTGAAGCACTTCAGTGAATTTAGCACTGTTCATGGAAACTTTTTTGTTGTTGTTTTCAGTTGACCACCCATAACAAGAGCATTCATTATAAATATTGAGTTAAGACCAGTCCTTGGCATTTAAGCTTAAAAATTGTGCTTGTATACATAAACGGCTTGCTGTTGTTGTTTTTCATTGCTTTTTGACTATTGTATCGCGCAACACCAAGGAAAAAAAATAAGATTTGCTGAAATATTAAATAAAGTGAAGAAGGAAAAATGTAAAAGCATTGCGTCGGCTAGAACAAAAATTAATAAAGGAACCCTAGATTTGACAAAGCAAACACAGTTCGTCTTTCTATTTTCTTATAATTTACGGGTTTTTATCTTTTTGTTATCAGCTAACTAAAGATAGATTGACGGACCGACCTTTACTTTCGCTTTTTGGTAGCCAGGAACTTGGACTTTACATCGGTATTATCCATGGAATGCACAAACTAAATAGCTTAAAACCTATTCACCATGAGAATCTCTTTTTGTGTTTCTTTACTAATAAGTATGACAAATCAAGCTAGAGAACGGGAAATTAGAAAAGAGAGAGAAAGTAGGAAAGATGCGTATACAAATATATCATATATAGTTTTAATACTTTGTTGCCGTCTAGAAAGTATAATAAGTATAAGTGATTTGGCGGGTTTATCTGTGACATAATTATCTATCATGTCATCTTACTTTATTCTCAGCTATCTATGCATCAAGAAAAAGGTTATGTCGAGATTGAAATACAAAAGGCCACTATGAATGCAATCCGTTCTCTTCGTTTAGTTCATAACACAACAGTATCTATTGTTCTATCAATCTAACACAATCATATTATATCGGGGTTTCCTTCATCTAGGTCTTTTTTTTAATTTTCTTTTTTTGTGAAACAGAAAATACTGACAAAAATATCTGGCCTATATTGATTTCCTTTCTTTCTTAGCTCCCATAAGGCTTTCATGTATTCAGCGGTCAGACAAACAGCAATGAAGGAAAAAAGAGGTCTTTGTTCTTCTAACTAGATAGACAGAAGTGAGAGTCAAGCAGGACATAAGCCAGACAGCCGCTTGCTGTTCGGTGTCCGCCTTATCATAGAGAAATAGTGAAAGATTGACGTTTCTCGTTATCATTTGAGAGCATGTTCTTTCTTTAATGAGCTGTTTTGTTCAACGCGTCATAAATTCATGACAATGGATATAATTATACTGAGAACTGATATTTGATTCTGTTTTCTGTAGAATGAGAGTGAGGCTGGTAATCGGTCAACCAAACAAAATATAATGTCTCGCGTCTTGGGTGAATGAGTCGGAAGTCGGAAGTTGTTTTTTTTTTTAACAAAATGCTGTCTTGTTTCTTTTCTGCTATATATTATATTTATAAAATATATAACTGTATGAATTTTTTTACGTGTGGAAGCTTAGAAAAGTGTCTTGTTCAAAACACCAATGCCTTTGGAAATGAAAACTGCGATATTCGACTCATTCACTACAAACGCAAGAGTTATGGATAGGGGCCTTAATAGGTAAACATTTTCTGATTTTATTTCACATATTATCAAGTTATATATTAAATTGCAAAAGAAAATCAATATTTGTATCTAACGTTGGATAGACGAAAAAAATTGAGTTTGTATTTAAATGTAAGCTTTAAATTGCAAACCAAGTTTTCGTTGGAATCTCGTTCATCTCTTGACTCTTTTGTTTAATCGCAGTGTACAGATGAAAAGTTTATGGCTAAACCTCCAATCTCTGTTATTGCAACTATCGTCACGTCTACGCATTATTACATGTACTTTGGAAAAGGCACGCTAGGTAAATTTCGACCAGCCTCGAAGCAACACTAATCAATTATCTAAATAAAACAACTATGAAGCATGCATAGTTAAAACTAACAAAAATAGCGCGAATGGCTAAACTGCACAGACAAAAAGGGTTCCTGTCACCACAGAAATAACGGAAGCGATGAAAAGCCGCGAGCTTTGATGGCAAGAGTATAAGGCCGACGAAATCAAGTTAATTATAATCAAACCTTAATAGAGGCTAGATGAACTTTCATGTCAAAAGTAAACTGAAAAGCAAGTCTTAAAAGGTAGGCATGCTGCAAGTATCAAACCGGGTAAAAATAGAATAGAAGGACACAGTGGGGAAAAGCAAATTACAAAAAAAGTGAAAAATATATTACAGTCTACTTACAGTTAATCTCATACAACACCAATCCTGTGAGGGGAGCGTTCTTGCTAGGCAAGCGATCTGGAAGAGGGGAAAAAAACAATGGTGATGATTAGATTATTATAAAAGTTTCCACTCTTTAAACTTTTTAACTGTCTTCGCATGTTCGATTAATTTTACACACAGAATGTCTACCTTTTAAAATGTAAAAGTACTCAAAAATGTTTAACCATACCATATGTTACAAGAAGTAAATATTATTTTTGTGAATGTATCGTAACGCACAGCATGAACTAACAAAAGAAGTTATTTAATCATCTAATGAAACCGGGTCACAAGAAGAATAGTAAGCACAGGGGGAAAAAACTATCTTCGCATGAAAAAATGGGGGGAGGGGCGATCTTAAAAAGAAAAAACAAATTGAATTTAAAATTTCATTTAAAATGCAGAGAAAGTGAGAAATTTATAATGGACAAAACTCTTTTCTATGTAATCACTTACTCCTTAACTTTCTTTTACTTGTTTCTATTCCCTTACTTTTCAAGTCCTAGGCAAGGCTAGTGTGTTTCGATTTTTTTAATTACTCTAATAACGAAATTGCTTATAGGTGATAATTTTCTTCTCAGACTTCTCAGAATTTCAAAGTAATCTCCCTTTTGATCTCGGGAACAGATCTCCAGAAATAACTTGCACTATAATGTCGCCTTTTTTTTCTTCCGATACATAGTTATTATTGTTGCTTTAAATTTACTATCTAGCAAAAAGCCTTTGAGGTCGTGGTTTAAAAAAGCCGAGTTTAAGTTTTTATGTAGCTAATAGCCTTTAGAACAGAGGTAATAAAAGTCGACTTAAAGATTGTACCTACCTGATAGCCTTCACAGTCGAGACTTTATATCAAGGTTATACACTTTGTAATTCAATATTTCTAAAGTCGACCTAAATCTAGTATTACCTATTACCCTTCAAAACTGAGGTATTATTAGTCAGGTTTGATCTCATTTCTTCTTGGTGGACTTATGTCTAAGAAAGCAAGTCACTGTGGGGGTTTTAGTCTAGTAGTATTAGATTTTAGGGTGAGATTAAGGCGTTAAAATTTAATTTATAAAAAGTTCATGGCGGTTCCAATCTTGGATGGCAAGGGATTTCCTCCATAGAAAAGGGAAACAATAGACATTATTTAAAATGCTAAAATATAGAAAGGTCGAGAGAGAATGGGAGAGAGACAGAGGAAACCAGAGACGAGAGTGATGGAAGAAAGAAAGAAACTGATAGATATTCAGAGACACTGGTCTTTTCAAAAGAAAGCACGTATAATATAGGTTTGGAGAGAAGGAAAAACAAAAGGATATACAAAAAGAAATATGTAAAAAAAGACGGACATATAAATGAGCAGATGGTAACTTAACCATGCAATGAGGACTAATGTTATGAAACAGATTACAACATACAGAGAGAAGGTGTGGGGGAGGGAGGGAGAGAGAGAGAGAGAAAGAGAGAGTTACATGGACAAGATGCAAGCAGATCCAAAAAGATGAAGATACCAGAAGGACAGAACACAACAAGAGGGGGGGGCGGTAACATCCAACATAGGATGGACTGATAATTAGTGAAATCCGAACTTTAATTTAATGTCCAAAGGACGACAGCGCCAATTTACATCAAAAACATCGCGTTACGGAACCTTCTAGAACCTCACGTTGTGTGTTGTAAAATTTCTGACTATCAGTGTAAACGTCACTGACACAAGCGTTTTAGCTTATTTATTTTTCACACCAAAATATGTCCAGGGATTAGGAGAATGCACCGATATGAGAGGCAAGAAGAGTATTAGCGCTTAAAATGTCTTGTGAGTAGCAAAGAGGATACCAAAAAAGTAAGAATTTTAGAAGTTCAGCAGTCCTGTTGTAGTCAAACAAAATACTGCATCTCATGCACACGAAAAAGAAGCAGAACGCTTCATCACAGTCCATAATGCACTTGGATTGAACACGCCAGTGGTTATGCAACAGTTATAATCTGTTAACTTCAGTTTAAAAACTCTCTCTCTCTCTCTCTCTCTCTCTCTCTCTCTCTCACTCTCTCTCTCTCTCTCTCCCTCTCTATCTATCTATCTATCTATCTATCTACCCTTTTATCTCTCTCTTTCTATTTCTCTTTTTGTCTCTCTTTGTCTTCCCTATCCCCCCAATCTCTCTCATCCTTTTATTTCTACATTTTTATCTCTCTTTCTCTCTATTTTTCATTCTTACATAAACTTTCATTGCTATTTTGATAACTATTGTTGGTGCCATTCTATATCATTTTGATACTAATAATTGTCTCCGAAACTATAATTTTTAATGTTGCGAGTCTAATTATTTGTGTTATCATTAGTAATATTTTTATTTCTATAACGATTGTTATTGATACTGCTGATTGCATTATCATTACGAATAAGATTGCTGCTCTAACTATTATGCAATTTGTCTTTATCGTAATAGAAAAGTATACTTATGCTTCGATTAAACAAAGGCGCAATATTTTTTTTCAATGTTACCATGAAAAAATGCACCTACGGTACAAGGCAGCCCTATAGCACCGCTACATAATTCATATGTTTCGAAACTGCCATGGGACTGTTTGGTCGTATTGCGGTAGGGGTTTTAACGGCCACGTTTTAAAAGACATGCGCTGGGCCCAATTTGTCACCGTAACAAAGCAAAATTCGATTCACTTATATTATAAATTGTACTTTCAATTTCTCACTCTCGTTATTCATAAAATCCCCCCCTCCCTTCCGCCCTCTCTACCTCTCTCTTCGTATTTTTTTTTCATTGGATAAGTTGCCACTCGCCTGACGCCTGAGACGGCCAGCCATCACTGAGAAAAAACCGTTAAAACTAAGAATTTCTAGCCTCCACACCTCACACATACCCTATAATTGAAAAGTCTAATTTACTAGTCCACTTGGTCCTGACAAAGCCGAAATTGAGGAGGGGAAATTAGATTCATTGATCCCTGGCATCAATAAGCGGCGTCTGGTTTTATTGTGGCGCCTTCCATCTGGCACGAAGGGACGATGGAAGATCAAACTGTCGATTTAAAACTTTATATAGGTTGTGGAATTAATGATGGTATCTCGCTAGGAGAGTAAGACTCTAAGAGGAAAGTAGGCGTTGAATTGGGAAGGGTGGGGTGGACCTTAGGTAACTTGTGGCACTTTTATTACTGCCAGCCTTTTTATGATTCAGCCTACATTTTAAAAACTTTGTTTTTTTCTTCATCCTTTGAATTCTTTCGATTTCAGTTCATGGCGTTGACCGATTTTCCTGAAAAAAATATCAAGCGTGACCTGTCAAATCAAAAGTTTATTACATAAGAATCGTGCGCCTTGAAATGGAAGATTGGGACTGGCTATTATTTTCTCAATGTATCATAACCCTATCTCCTTTATCTATTATGCTTTCAATTTAGGAAGACTGGTGTAAGAAAGCTTGCAACGTACCAAGCTGCAGTGCTACAATAACACGAGGGGTAAACACAGCAAGATAATTATGAAACTCAGCATTTTCCCTTTTTCTCTCCATAAGAATTTTGTACTTGGCTCGAACACAGCAACAAAGTAATACAACCATTCCCAAATACAGTTGAATTTTTGCTCCACTTATTGATTACATTGGTGGGAACATCTGTTCAGTAAAATTTATGTTCTCTTGGGATATTATCCACCATGAGTTAATTTGGACAAAACAAGTACGATATCGATAAATATCGAAAAAAAACGTGCTGGTTCTAGAAGTGAATGAAGGACCAGCATCTGTGCGATGTTTAAATCAAGTTCAGAACCCCAGTGCACGCCTCATGGGCAGTATCGGATACATAAGCCACTTTACCGACGTTGTACTTTTTGTAGTGTTCTTATTGTGTAGGTTCTTATTGTGTAGGATCCACAATGTTTGTAAAAAATCTTTCAAAGCAAGTTTTCTAAAAAGGTTGAATATGACAGTGACATCGATCTAAGCTGAGTAAAATTTGTAGAACATCATGACAACGAAAATATTTCTCTCATATAACAAAATTACGAGTTTGTACTTAAGTTAGTAAACATTTTACTTATAAGCCCGATTTAGAAAATGTGGACGTTATAAAATTTGGCCGAGAAATTACATAATCGAAACCACGTTACACTAAGCGTGAATGCTTGTTTATTATTATTTCACACGCTCAACGGAAACAAGCTCCAAATGAGACTACCGTCAAGTTTCACACATTCAATAAATAGAAATTGGACCAGGGTGCAATAAGGGAAATCAGAGTTTATCTTGACTCAGTTTTTCCCTCGTCCTCTCGTTCATCGCCAGAATGGTGAATCACTCGAGTTTCCGGCCCACATTTTGAGTCAGCTCTACTGTCTACAGAGATTGTAGCAAGCGGCGAGCTGAATATCCAACAGACAGCTCCGTAAGTCTTAGGCACTGGGTGCGGCCAGTCGTTTTAGACTTATTTTAAGTTCGTCATCAATTATCAATAATAAAAAAGATGGACATTTCCTATTCAATCAACAACGATCAATTTTCATAAATACTTCTTTTGCCTTTTTCTAAACATATACAGTGTTTGCAGACGGTTTGGGTCACTCCATTCTTTAACGAAAACCAGAAAAAGCTATCACATATTTGGACAATGTTTGTGGCTCCGTGGTTTATCCAAGTGATTTAGGGAATTCTTAAAGCAAACGTAGGCTGGACCAGGTGTGGATCAAATTTAGGTTATGCAGATCTCGTAATTCACATGGAATCCTTAGCCCATCTATGTCTTTGATTGCATTATATCATGTAAAATTTTATATCTTTAGTCTTACTAACTCTTTGGCTTCATAGTTGGTAACAAAATTACGTATAACATCCCATGTCTTTACTTTACTATAAGCGTAAAACATGACCTCCTTCGGCCCCATGTGAAACTTGTCAGTAATGT
>BMAT01010212.1:243063-256608 GCA_019649035.1 Elysia marginata | reverse complement strand
CGTCTACGTTGAAATCTAATGCGTCTGGGAAAGCGTAGAGAACGCCTAGAGGAACAAACCGTAAAAAAACGTCTTTCAATTACAGCAGTTTCAAATTCTATACAAGATTTCATTATCAGGATAGCGGAGAAAATACAGACAAAAATCTTTCATCAGTTTTGTTAAAGTTCTGTGTTTGACAGACCATATTTTAGTTCCTCACTCCCCAGTGGTTTGTACAGCTGGGCTATAAATATTACCGTGTGAGTGTGTGGAGGTGATTTTTATGTTTGAGAATTTATTGTTTTTGTGTCGGGTTTCGATTTCAGAGAATTCAGTCTTGCGTCATTTTGGATTTTTAGGAGGCTTATTTGTTTTGTGTAACATAATATTGTTTGTCTAAATTATTTGTTTTATAAATCACAATTTTCCATTCACAAGTTCATTGTGCTTTTTAGATAATTTTCTCTAATTTTCGAGTGAACCGTCCAGAAACAAATAGAAGGGTTATGTATATTCTATGAGTAAGCCCCTGGCCTAGGTAAGCCCTCAATTTGAGTACAGCTCACCAAACCGAATAGATCACTACCTCGGTCTAAACATAGACCACCATACTCAAAAACTGATCACGGCAAACCAAATGTCGGAAGGAATGCTTGTTTGCAGTATTTTAGTCGTGTCTGTTGTGTGGTTCCTTGTTTGTTTTTCCGAAAAACGAAAGCTGAAATTGAGAGGCAGTTTGCTATCGCTCACTTCGAGGTCGTCCGCAAGGCGTGTTTTGACCTCTAGTTGTTTCCAAAACCAGGGTTCTTTGAACAGACGCCTGAGTGGCTGTAGAACAGGCCGAAACTCCCACTATGAGAGAGGATATCATAATCCTTGTATTTTGTATTAAATTTTTTTTTATCAGAAAGTGCTTGGTTAGTTAGTTATAACTGGTAACTATACATTAGAGCTCTCATGTTCAGGATTAGGCTGTTTGGCCTGTTGGGTGCGATCCTATTCAAACCATAACAAATCTGGCCGTGTCGGTTTGTTTCCGTTAGTGGACACAAAGCCTAAGTTTACAAGGTGTGATAAGCAGAAGCCGGTGTGGCGTTCGCTGACTTTGTTTCTTCTTTTTTTTCCATTTAGCACTCCACCTGGGATCGACAGTGGTAAAAAGACGCAACAAGTCAACACACACACACACATTTTAATAATCTCGCTGTGGTAACAGAGTTCCTGTTTTTTCCTATTGTGCATTCTTTATAATTTTAATCAATTTTATTTTTAAACAGTTTGGAAGGTTGTGGCAGACGGTTTGTGTGTTATTGTTTAATGACGAACTCTGCAACGGCTTCCCAATCGATCACCTAGAGCGACAGGCGTATTGAATCGGTGTCAACTATAGAGAGGGATAGAGAGGGGCTAGTGGTTGGGCAGGTTCTGAGACCTTCACACGTTTGGAGGTATAGAATTTCACTCCTGTTCTAACATGGTTTTACATAAGGCAATGACCGAAAGTTCATTGTAAGTTTTCAAACTGTACAGTAATAGCTGCTGTGTGCAAGCTTTTGGGTTGATCTAAGCAGTTACGTTAGAACATTGAAAAGGTCAATAACTTTTCACCGATGATGTAAGTCGAAATCCTGTTTACTTCCCTCCTCTGCTGAATATTCATTGCCTCATTTCAACAGAATTTAAGTAATGTACTAATAACATTGGACATCTTCAACTGACGTAATTTTTCCACTGGAAATGCGCCTTGAAAAGATTCAACCCTCGACAAAACACTATCGATTTGAAAAATCGATTAGACCCGGTGATTCGAAAAACCTCTGTAATAATTTTGCATGGATAACAGTCACTGTTACTATATTTAGTTTCTGAAAAAAAAACAAAATTAAATATTTTTATAAGAAAAGAGTACGACAACTTTAGGGGCAATGAATGAGCTTGGAATACAAGATCTCTTAGAGCTCGGACCATCTTTTTATTTTTTTCCAGAACAGCCAGGGAGGCACATGTTTCATTGGTAATTAATGTTGCAACCCCGGAATTTCCAAGGCAGCATGGAAAAGTAATACTGAAGCCTCGGAAACTCCAAGACATCGTGGGTAATTAATACTGCCGCCTCGGAAACTCCAAGACATCGTGGGTCATTAATACTGCCGCCTCGGAAACTCCCAGACATCGTGGGTAATTAATACTGCAGCCTCGGAAACTCATAGGCATCATGGAAAATTAATACTGCAGCCTCGAAAACTCATAGGCACCATGGAAAATTAATACTGCCGCCTCAGAAACTCCCAGACATCGTGGGTAATTAATACTGAAGCCTCGGAAACACATATGCATCATGGGTAATTAATACTGCAGCCTCGGAAACTCATATGCATCATGGGTAATTAATACTGAAGCCTCGGAAACTCATAGTATCATCGAAAATTAATACTGCCGCCTCGGAAACTCCCAGACATCGTGGGTAATTAATTATGCAGCCTCGGAAACTCGTAGGCATCATAGAAAATTAATACTGCAGCAGCCTCGGAGGCTCTCAAACATCATAGGTAGTTAGTATTGTAATCTCAGTTTTACTCGAGCGGAGATAAAAAATGCTTTTGTGTTTCTTACAAAATTCTGTCTCCACACAGTTGATTCAATGAGCCCTGTGTAGACATTTCTCTATACTCGTACTGCGTAGTGCGCAATCCATGATGTTGATTTGGCGTTTACTATGATTCTTACATTTATTGTGGAAAATTTCTCTGAACAGGGTTTTTATGCTAAAGTCATTCAGCCTGATTGTGTACGCGCACCTTCGAAGCATTAAGCTATATTTATAATCAAAAACTCAAATTATTTACATAGGCAAATTATGCTCATATCCACCCCCACCCCCTTTTGCCTTTAGATCTTTGTCTACCGCCATTTTTTTTAATACCATGCCGCTCAGAGGAAAGCATTACACGACATGAATGCAAGTTTTAACAAGTTTTTAGTTGTAAAACATGTATATAATATCTGCCACCTAAAATTTTAACGTTGTCAGTATCGCTCTTTCGAGTTTAAAAGTCATGTACGGTATCAATTACAGAACAGGAAGACCACAATTCCTGTCCCGATACTGCATCTGATTACTCTGAATTCGATAGCGCTTTCGATAACATGAAATTCGCAAGAAAATTGATAAAGTACTACAATACATAACACACTACTTAAATCTAGAAAACTACACATTGTTTGCGACATGAGTCTGAATCGAAACTTAGATCGCAGGCAAACGTTTAAACGCACCGGTACTTCTATCTGGAGATCAGTTCTGCGGAGGACTCAAGGCGAATCAAACTGATAAGAGTTGAGTCCCATAGACAAGATTTATGTGAACTTAATCCACACAGCTTTCCGGGGGTTATATTAGCGTATTTGTTTAAAACGTGCACTTACAGAGGAAAGGGTATAAATTGATACAGAAGAGTGGGTGGTAGTTAAAAAGAAAGAGACAGAAAGGGGAGGGAAGAAATGAGCGAGAAAATGAGCTTAAGGTGGATGGAGAAGAGAGAAAAGAAGGAGCTATATAAAGAGAAAAAGGGTAGAGAGGAGGTATGGCGTATATCACAGAAAACGGTCAGACAACGCCCCGATAGACATAGCTCTATAGAAAAGCTAGATATATAATGACAAATAAATCGAAAGATAGATTTTTTATAACAAAACCTGATGAAATTGAGAAACACAGACATTGCAAATATGACTAAGGCTACTTGGGAAAGATGGGAGGGCGAATTCTGTGTTCACATATTTAGCGCATTGGCTCCAATTGTTTACTTGTCTTTACATAGTAGCAGGCCTGTATGTCACATTGGAGTTAGCAAGTTGTATTACCTAGGAGTTCTTCCCTGCACCTTTTGCAGTCGGAAGTCGTTTCTAGCCCTGTTCAGTGCCTTAGTTAGTTCAAATGGCTTTGGCAATAGCCTCTCTCTCTGTTTTCATCTATCTATCAATGTTTATCCTATCCTACCTATATCTATCTTTATACTTCACTCTATTTTGCTTTACTTCCCCTTCTCCTTTTCCCTTTACTCTCCTTAAATTATATTTCTCCAGTGTCTGCCTCCTCTTTTCTCTGTCTGTCTCTCTCTCCGTCTGTCTGTCTGTCTCCCTCTATCTATCTATCTATCTATCTATGTCTACCTATCTATCCATCTATCTCTCTATCTATCTCTCTATTTTCCCTATCTCTCAGTTTAATTTTATCTTTATTTTTTCTCGTCTTTTTCTCACTATCTTTGCATCTCCATCTATTTTTTAGCACCGTAACTTATTCAACCTAATAAGCAGCTCAACATAATGCTGAACAGACTTGTTCTCCACATGTCAAAATCTTAGGATACCCTTACTTTGTTGCCATTCTGCTAGCGCTCCCGGACTCAAAAATGTTACAGTTTTAGTTTATCTCGTGTGGCTTCAATAACGTCTCCCGTTCATTACAACCTTAGGGTTAACTCACTTAGCACAGTTTTTGTTGGCAGGCAGTGTCAGGCAGGTCACTATGGCAGTTAAGTCCAGTCTCACGCTAGGTGGACATTTATCTCATCGACGTTTTTAATTTGGTGTCTGTGAGTGTGTGTGACAGATCATGAGCTGGGGGTAAAGTTTTAACTTTTTAACTGTGCAATGTCAACAATGTCCCTCTTGAAAGATGGAATAACCAACAATATTGTTACCGTACATGAATCTATTACATATTTTAAAAACTTAACATGCTTAAGTTAAAGCACAAAGGATCGCAATAATATCTATCCATTCACGAATTATCTGTCTGTCATAGAGAGCAGAGTTTTAACTTCTTTACCTAGACATGTCAGATGATGTGTCCCAGAAAGAGCAACATTATTTTACTCTGTTGCGTTGTAAGTTATGTTGATATTGCTATAGTTATTTACCACGGACTCGCGTTCATCACAACTAATTTGAGAAAGGGAGAATACCCGATCTATCTTGGCTGAGAAATCAGAAAGGTTTCCGTCAACAATATTTGGTCTACTTATTTGTTTAGCTGCAGGTATACGTCATCGCTAAACATCGTTGTTAAATTTTTTTTTGTCTGTCCATTTATGATTCTCTCTACCTCTCTACCCCTTCTGATCTCATATATTTAGTGTCGACTCATAACTGTTTGTTTGTTTCTATGAAGTTTTTTCCTCTTCCTCCACTCCTTTAATCAGACTATCTTATTGTTTTTCTCATCAAGTGAAGTAAATAGTGATTTAAAAAACGTATATGAGTTGGTTTCCTAAACCGAAGCTGAACGTTTTTTTTTACGTATGTGTCTCATGTTTTATTTGTGTAGAAAGCCGAAATAAATACAACTGTAATGATTTTTCTTTAGGCAATGCCACCGTTTATATTAGCCTAATGTTTTTTGAGGATGGGGACGTGTTTGTTCTCTGCAAAGATGAGACATCTGGGACGATTTGGTGGAGAAAAGCAGGAAGCTGTTGAAGGAAAATACCAAAACTTTACCATGCCAATTTCAAATAGAGCCCAATCATAAGTCTTAGTTTACAATAATAACACTGAAGGTGTATTTGTGTTTCTAGATGTGTTCAAGTTGAATGGTTCTGTTAATGTGGGAAGATTCCGTCATGACATCATTTATCAGAGTGACGATATTTTATTACCTTGTTTGCTCCCACGACTGATTCTGTTGGTAAACATGACTTGTGGACTTTTTCGCTTCCTTCGTGGCAGTCGAATATTCCACAACGCGAGAAAAAACGAGTCATTATATCTTAGACGTCTTATCTGTGTCCTGATGCCATAAAGTATCATTCCTCCCCTGCTTCCCCCTCCCTTTTTTATGTTTTATTTTGTGAAAGATTAGTAGTTAGCGTAATCGCTAAAAACAAATCTGCAAGGCGCATTTATTGGGTTTGCATTAAATAAAAGTTTATAATTGTGCGATATAGTAGAAAGAAATTGATTTTAAACTCCTGTACATTATGTTCATCAACTTATTGAGCAGACATTTCAATGAATTGATGCACTTACTTTTTTTAAGATAGTGCGTTTCTTAGATTTTCAAATTCATGACACCGAATGCCAGTTTCCTTTTCTTTCGTTATCAGTTTGTTTGTCTGTCTTTTCCCAAAAAAAAACCACTTTGCACAGTATTTATAGCAGTTCCTTTATTTTAAATTCCTCTCAACAAACGGCATATCTTCTTTAAGTAATTCAAAGGCATTCGCGTTCCTGGTTGGGGACATTATAAATACAAAAACCTCAGTTTATAAAAAATCAGATTTAGAAGATGGAACTTAAGGAAAGAAGAGCATAAAAATCGTCCTTTGTCCAGGACTGGTTATTCCAATATCTCCTTCCCTCCTGCACCTTTAAGAGCAGGCGCAATGTTTTCAATCAAGACGCCGTTGCTGATTGTGTCTGAAAGCACCTTAGAAACGCAGGACACAACTTTCACAAAAGCGAAAGTTCTGAACAACAAAATTACAGAATCACAGAAAAAAAATACAACATTATCGCCAACGCTACGGCTGAAATGGCCTCCTCAAAGGTCACAAAGGATAGTAACAGTAGGAAGCTGTAGAAAAAAAAAGTTTTTCAAGAGTGAACTTCGACTTAATCCCGCCACAATGGGTTTCTCCCGTTGATGTATTTCTTTGACGTAATACTAAGCGTAATTGTGGCTGGGTTGTTTTTTTTTTTTTTTTTTCGGTTCAGGACAATTTTTTTCTTATTTTGTATGCATTTTTTTTTTTAGTTTTTTTATGTCGTTTTCCCTTGCAATGTATCTGGCGGTATTCTTTACGTTTGCAAGAGCAGTAAGTGCAAAAAACACGTGCTGTCTCCTCTTATTTAATTTTGTGATTACATAAGATGTTTTGTAAACAGTTCTTCTTATCGTGATAAAAACTGCGCACCCACGCAGTCTTGGTTTTAGATGATGATTTTACTACCTTTTGTGGAAATAATATAAATCCGTTTTTACTTGTACAATATTGATGAAAATGGGTTCATTTTCTACTGCAAGCTTCAAAAAAACAAGCAGCAGGAATTCCGCCGTTTTCGTTTTACCAATAACCTTACTGTTGTTTTCTTCGTCATTGTGTTTTTACAGAGTCGGTAAATAAGCCTATCTCATTGCCAAACTATGCAAAGTCCTAGAGGGATTTAGGGAAGCGACTCAGAATTTATAAGACTGGGGTTCAAACTCGCTGGCTATCCATCATTAAAGAAATATTTCATCGCCTTACAGATAGATTAGACTTAACAAGGGTCTTTAGCCCTTTTTCTTGAGGGCAGAGACAAAGAGACACACATATGTACAAAAAGATAGAAAAAAGTAACCTCAACAAACGAGTTTTTCTTTTATGAAGTGTGGGTGCTAATCCCATAAAAGATTTTACAAGATTGATACCACTAGCAGTGACGTTTTAGAGCCTGGTGGCGTTCGCTTCCACCATTGTCTAATGTGTTTGTCGTAATCGTGTCAGCGTCATCCACATTGTTCCTCCTGTTTGCTATTGAGGGCATCACAAATATTGTCAACGAGTTGTGCTTTCAAACCGGTCGGTTATTGAACCAAAGCTTAAAAAAGAAGTATAGACAGAAAGAAGAAAACCAAGTGGAAGCCTAGATGCTATAAAGTCAACAAGGAAGAGGTGATTACTTCGGTCAACAAACGACTTTACTCATACGGGAATTTTCTCGTTAACTTCAAACAAGGTTGCCTCTAAAACTTTCCAAAGTAAATTCAAGTGGTATTTTCCTTTCACTGTGTTCACATACAGCTTCCCTTAAAGCTAAGTCGCGCATAAACTCAGTTTACTTTAAAAAAAAAAAAAGAACCCTGGCGTTTATTTTTTGGAACACCCACCCCCTATCTAAAATAAAATATTTTTCTGTGGCATCGAGAATCTCAACCAAACGGAAAAGTTGTCAATAAATTTTGTTAAACCGCTGGTTTAAATCGAAACAGAAAACTGTCTGTTTTTGTTGAGGGCAAGAACGTACCAGTACCGATACCGCCGCATGTTGGGTCCATGGGCGGTCAAGAAAGTGCCGTGTTGCTTTCAAGAAAACGCGGACAGTTTCGCTCATGTCTATGCAAAGCCGTAACGTTCATTTTTAAAGTTGTCACATTACTCATAGTAGCGCTGCTCTGTGGCGACACAGTTACGATAAGTAAGTAGTGACGGAGCCAAATTTTCCGAAAGGGATGAATATAGTGTATAAAATAAAAAATAAATAAAAACAAAAATGAGGCTGCGCGATATTACATATTGGCTAACGGTAGGATCAGGGGCGTAAATGATGGCTGAAAAATAGAATCGGAACTCGTAGCGGGACTCACAGTCTTATCCAATACCTTAACTTTTTAGAATTAGTTTTTTTTTTCATTCTTTTTTTTACAAAATACAACTTTAGAGGAATATTAGAAGCGGGAGCGGGGTCTCTTTATGTCAAACTAGTTTTTATTCAATGAACTAAAATTTAAGCCGCACTTTTTAAAAAATGTTTATTCAAGAGCAGACACAAACATAGGCCTAAGTCAGGTCCCATGGTGTATTAAAGATCCATGAACTTCGTGATAATCTTCTTTTAAGTTAAATAAAGAAAGAGTAAAATTACACGAGATCCAAATCCTCCGAAAATCAACAACAGTCGCTAGCAGCAAACATAGCATTATTGTGTCGAGTTCAAAACAAAAGCCGTATTGGACAAAAGAAAAACAAAGTAACCAAACACTGGTCCAATATACTGCACTCTTTTCTTATTAAAAAAAATTATTTTTATAATATGGGATAATTATTATTGTATGTTTACTATTATTAATACCACTATGCAATAATTATATTTTATATTATACTTAAACGTTCTTGAAATATGTGAATTAAATTTGTGTATTGTTTTGTTTGAATTGTTGATTTACAATTATAAGTTTGTGTATTTCGCGTAAATGACGGGCAGCCTTGCAGCTCTGTAAGGTACATACGAAGACGCCAAAGCTTCCAGTAGTGAAACTGAGAAAAGTCCCACTACCTATAAACAAGGTAAATCGGGTATTTCCATGATTTGTCTTTCTGACTGAAGTAAACCCAGCGGTCCGCGGGTATTATGTCCGAGATAATCAGGCGAGCCACTAACTTCTGGTCCAAGTTTCCTTATCTGGACATGTTTCCCTCCAGCTTGAATTTGCTTGAAAAAAATGAGAATGCTAGGAAGCTGCGAGAAAGGGTTGTAAAAGGAGGAGGGGCGGGGGGCTATTTACAGTCAACTCAGTTTAAGTCGATTTTCAGTCGCCTTTATTCTTTGTGTGTGCCCCACGTGAACAATCATATATGAGGATTGACACTCACTTATCAAAGTCAATATTACTGGTAGTTTCCCAGATATTCTATTGGTTTTTTTCCCTAAAGGGTCAACTTAAGCAGAGTGGACTATATAACCATTAGATCCTTGCATTAGGTTGTCAATGAAAAAAAGACTGCCCACGCAAGGTGGGTAGATAGGATAATTGTGTCTTTGAGGAAGCTGAGCACCAGGCAGCAGGTATTACCAAGCCCTCTAAGATGCCAGTTTGTCAGAAGAATCAATATTGGTTATAACATGAACAAGGCGCTACTGGTAACAACAGAGTGTGCGTTAGCTATCCCTCCATCCAGGTAGTAGGGTCGATTATTAACTCTTGCTTTTTTATCGCGAACATAACGGTAATGGAAAAGATGTAAAAGGAAAACAATACACGAGCGAACAGTCGTTTTGAGAAATTGCACACGGATGTGGACCCGTAGGGGGGCGGGTGTCATCAAATGTTCGGAAAAAATTTGACGCCTAGATATTTAATACAGAGACTGTGAGCCCGCGCGCTTAGTTTTTAAGTTGATTCCTTCGTTTCTATTGCTTGCACTCTGGTTTATACCGAGGGTGGTTCACACGACAACATATCCCGGAGAGGACTGCTTGCTGGTTTTACATCTTTTAGTTTGGTTAGACCAAAAACACTAGAAATAAAGACACGGAAAACTGTCGAATGAGCCCACTCCTCATTAGTCTTATCGAGGCGTAATCGTCTCTGGGCTGAGCTATATAATAACCTGCGACGACAAACAACATAGGTAATAGGTATGAATAAAATGAATGGAAAGCTGACTGAGCAGATAGGCCTATTTACCATCGCAATCTTCTTTTGGCCTGAATACAAATTAATTTTTTCTGGTGTTTCTGGTTAGAATCAGATCAGATTAGCTTAATAGTCTTTAATTTCTTACCTGCCGAAAATAATCTAATTTTACAATTTTCTTGCACTATGAATTAAGTAAACGATTGTTTCAGCGCATTCTCTTAGCAGATAAACATGAGCACCTCTTTACGCACAAGAAAGCAGATGTCACCACAGTTACAAGATTAAGAAAAGAACTACAAAACCATTCTTTACCCGCTCGAATAATCCATTATTTATCCGTTCATATAAACCATTCTTAATCCGCTTATAAACCACTCTTTACCCGCATATATCAACCATTCTTTATTCGCTTTTAAATCAATCTTTACCGCTTGTATAAACCATTATACCATTCTTTACCCGCTTTTAAACTTTTCTTTATCAGCATATTCTTTGTCCGTTTATAACCCATTCTTTATCCGCAAATATGCATTCTTCGCCCGTTTATAAACCATTCTTTACACGCTTTTAAACTTTTCTTTACCCACTTTTTAACTTTTCTTAACCCGCATTAATTCCATTTTTATCCGCTTATAAACCATTCTTTATCCGCTAAAAAGCATTCTTTGTCCGTTCATGAACCTTTCTTTACCTGCTTTTAAACTTTTCTTTACCTGCATATGATCAATTATTTATCCACCTATAAACCATTCTTTATCACCTAAAGAGCATTCTTTGCCAGCTTATAAACCTATCTTTACCCGCTTTTAAACTTTTTTTCTTTACCCGCATATAATCCATACTTTATCCGTTTACTAACCATTCTTTGTCCGCCTATAATATACACCAATTTTTATCCGCTTATTGAGAGGGAAAACGGAGTGGGGAGATATACCGAGCTCTTACATATCTCACAGCCTATGTCAGTTTGTCAAAAGAATCAATACCATGAGTATAATGTGCCACTGGCTACAATTTACAATTCGTCAGATAGACATCCTGGCATAAGGTGTGCTTTTGCTTTCCTTCTCGGTAACAAAACTCCCCAAAACATGGTTTCAGAATGCAAGCAACAAAGGAAATCCAACAGGGTCAGGAGGAGGAAAACTGCAGATGGAGTCGGAGTTAATGCTCCGTTTTGGTTCGAATGGTAGCTCTTATCTAAAACTTCTGTCTGGAAGGAATTAAATGCCGTCTAGAAATATATAAAACCGTAGTACCGTACAGGAATTGGCTTCGAAATCTGTATACATCCGTGAGCGTCTTAATCAATCTTTTGTTTTGCAGCAGGTCTCAAGAAAGCTAAGCAACGAATCCAAAATTAAGGGAATGAGATTAGAGGTAAAACAAGAATAGTAGGCCTACTCTTGTCCGCAAGTCATCTAGACTTACATACAAGGGTCTTATATAAATACATTTCTTACTCTTATAACAAAGTTAACATCTATAACTATTGAAAGAATAGAGCTAAATTAAAAGTGTATCTTAAAGACTAATGTATCGCTTTAATTTTGAAAGATTGTACATAATATGCAATAGAAATATCTAATCCTAATTCAGTTTCATATGTGAAGTACATTGTATTGTGTTTAAAATACTTTTCAATAATAGACGCCAGCTTATGAATCGGCATGTGCTAACACTACTAATTAAATCCCAATGAAACTGTTTTCAGAGAAGTTTTGCCACTAGTGTTGAAATCTCATTCCTAGTTTGCTAATTCAAAGTTTTTTGCTTACCCTTCGAAACTTTCCAAGTAAAGTGCTCATTGGTAGTTGTTTTTTTTTAATTGGAAACTTTCTCGGAAGCCGTAGCCATGGATATTATCAATAATAAGTAAACGGGAGGGATATCAAGTGACGCCGAGGGTAAACATGTCCTTCCTCGAAAACTTCCCTCACAGGCTGCAACCGAGTTAAGGAATCGATGTGCAGGCAGTAGTTCTCATGTTTATATAATTATACCCTATGGGTTCGGTTAAAATCGAATTGTGAAGAACCGTTTAACTCTTCCCGTTGCAATACCGAACAGATGATCTCTCTGAAATATCGACCGAGTTGCTCGCTGAGTCGAGATAACATCCATTGGTTGCCTTTACTTCTAGTCTCCTCAATAGGCATCCTAAAATGTCGTTTACACACAAGCATACACTCTCTCACTTATTGACTCCATCTCTCATTCATTCATTTACTCACTGAACCACTCCATGTCTCAATCATAAACTCACTTTCATCATTCATTCACGCACTCACTTCATGATTCAGTTGAGATCTCAATCGTTAACACTCTCACTTATTTAATTCAGTCATACTCAGTCCATCCCTCAATCATGTACTCTCTCACTTATGCACCTTATACTCAATCCTTCTATCTATCATACGCTCTCTTTCTTATTCACTCCATCACTCACTCCACTCTCTATCATAGACTCACTCACTTATTCGCTTCGATAAATCAGTCCATCTCTCAATCATTCATTCACCCACTTATTCACTCCTTCACTCAGTCAATCTTTTATTCATTCATTTACTCAGTCTCTCACTCAGTCCATTTCTCACAAATTCCGTTTCTCTCTTACTCACACAGTCAATTATTAAGTCCCTCGACTTCCTTGATTGTTGACAGAGAAGATGGAGAAATATATATCAGAGAGCAACAGAAGTAGCTTCTTGTGTTTAAGTCTTTCTGTCTCGTGCCTCGCACCAGTGACTTCTCAGTCATTCCATTCTTTGAAATTGTCAATCAATGACTTGTTTTCTCTTGTTCTGTTTTTGCGTTTGCATCTGGCCATGAGTTGAAGTTTTAAATCTTAGCGATGGCGGCTTATCTAGTGTGACAACAATGCAAAAATTACATGGCAGATAGCTAAAAAGAAACCTGTCTTTCTTTGGTTGCTTTTTTTTTATCTTCCTACACTGAATGTTCACATTTATTTCTATTCTGTATTAGCTTTCGTTTAGCTTGATTGTAAATTTGTTCCAACGTTCAGCAAACTCTATGTCATTCCATGTCTAGCGCAAATCCTGTTGATTTTATTCTCCGCTTCGAGAATACGTGCAAGCGGAAATTAATGTGCACACAAATAAGAAATCAGGAGGTTGAAATGGGGGAGGAGGAAAGTTTCTATCCATCTATAACAGAACTAGAAAAGTTTCTACGATATTTACAAACACTTTCAAGCTATACTAGCGGAAATACCGCACCTTAATCTCTCTCTCTCTCTCTCTCTCTCTCTCTCTCTCTCTCTCTCTCTCACACACACACACACACACTGCCAGTCTGTCTGCCTCTGTCACACACACACACACACACACACTGTCAGTCATGGTGTCTGTCTCTCTGTATCTGTCTCTCTCTCTCTCGGCCCCACTCTCTGACTCTGTCTATCTACTTACTAA
>BMAT01010212.1:173313-184788 GCA_019649035.1 Elysia marginata | reverse complement strand
TAAACCTTTGAAAACATAAAATTATCACAAATAAACCTGCAAAAAGTTTGTTTTTTTATTTCTAATAGAATCGTTTAATACTAGTTACACTTTTGTAGTGAATGTTATGTCCGAAGAGTGACATTATGTTCCCCATTGTTGAAAATGAAACTAATTGAAAACTTTCATACTTGCAAGGTCTAGTGTGAACTTAAGATAATTTTAATGAAATTTTAATAATAGAATCTGTAAACTATTTATGGAAATTTTAAACTTTTCAGTATTGGGTTCCCATAAACACAGCATGTCTTCGCACATTTTTGCCTATACAAAAAAATAAACTGAGTGAAACTCATAAAAACTGTTGTAGTTTTTCAATAATAGGTAGCCTAAAACCTCCTACTAAAAATATATCCCATAAAACATGCATACTTTTAGAATTATAAATTTCTATCAGAGTGAATCGTTGTCCTCAATATGAAGGGAGCTGTAACTATAACGGCTACAAGGGTAAAATTTTTTATCTTTTTTCTTTCACATTAGTTAAGATAAATAATTTCTCTATACCATAGACCCAATTTAAAGTGCTTTGGGGGAGTTTAATTTTTTCACCTCAATCATCAATGTCTGTGTTTCATGGACCAACTTTTGGGAATGCCTCATATGAAATTATCTTTCAGATTAAATTTTTTTTTGCAGGAGACAAGGAAAACAGTCCCAGTGCCATGAAAAATTGCTTTATTAAAAACTCAATGAACACCCATCAGTCTTACTCATATGTCTTAAATAAATAAGGAACATAATGAAGACCATATAATATAGATAGCCAAATACTTACTTTCTCTTCTTTGAGTTTTATAAAATTGAATGATTATATTGTTAATAATATTTGCCTTTTTTCTTTTTTTCTCAGGAATTCAATTTCTACAGGAGGTTTCTTTTGAAAATCAGTATTTTCTAAATATTTAAAAGTGTATTAACTAACAGTGTTGGTGCTTTAAAGACACAATGAACCAGTATCCGGCAGGACTTGTACCTATGGTGGTACCTCAACAGTACATGGTAATGCCAGGAGGCGCAGCTGTCCAGCTTCCTCCAGGCCACCTCCCAGCGGGACATCCTGCTGCTGGCCACATGGCTGGACATCCATTGCTGCATCACCACCACCAGCAACAGCTTGCTGCAGCTCAGGCTGCGCAGGCGGCGTCCCATGCTTCAGGTGCCCCTGTAATTACAACATCGGGATCTACCTCAGCCTCTGCCCCTGCTGCAGCAACACAGCTAGGAGGATTGGGTGTTGTTAGTATTGCTGGGCTGCCACCTCATATGGCTGGGGTGGGCACTCCTATGGTGTCCATGGCTGGGGCAATGGCTGCTGCAGGCCTACATCAAGCTCTGCCTGCTGGGATTCCTTCCCCTTATGCCGGGCTCACTCCTCTCACAGCGGCATCCCAACTTCCCCCAGGTTTTCTAGCGCAGCAGCAGCAGCAACAGTTAGCCCAGCCGCCACCCCAACATGCTTCACCTCAGCTTCAACAGCTATCTCAACTTCAACAGGCTTCTCCCTCTCCCCATCAGCTCATGGGGCCAGCGGCAGACATGATGAAGAAAGAAGATGACAAAAGGTAAATTTTAAATAAAAGTGGGTCAGGTCTTTCTGTTGTCTTCTTTTTAAACTATTAAAATGACCTGCAATTTTGTGGGTTTAACCAAAAATGGTGGAATTGGCTTATATGTAAAGAATCAAAGAATTTGCCAACACATCAATTAAGAAGGTTTTTTTCTTCCCGCAGGCGTACCTTCTGCAGGTCTAACATTTTATCTTTGATTTTCCTCTCAACGCCTTAATTTTTATCTCCAAGCGTTTTCGTCCATATATCTCTCTCTCTTCTGTGTCTCTCTGTCTCTCTCCCTTCCTCTCTCAAATTATTCTGTCTATCTAGTATTACTATTAGAATCTATCTATTTAGCTCATCTAGATAGATCTATCTATATTATATATATATATATCTATTTATCTATACCTGACTATCTTATCTATCTATCTTTAAAATTACATGTATATAATAAAAGTGTTCAACATTTTTTAATAAAACAGGGCTATTACAGTATTAGTATTAATTTATCTAGGACTGAAAATTTGTCTATCTTTCTGTCTGTCTGTCTATCTAGTACTAAAAATTTACTTTAAATTTTTGGCTTGCAATACTTTGTTTCATAAATTATATGCCTCCTGCTGGGGCGCCCTCTTCAGGCAAGCTCTTATTATCTGTCTGTCTATTTATCTATCTATCTATCTCTCTAGAAGCTGTCTTTCTATATCTGTACATGTCTGTCTGTCTCTTCCTCTCCCACCTTCTCCTTTGGCTCTAAACCATGAGTTTCTCTACTGCAAGATTTATATTATTTGTAACATACATTCTAAATGTCTAGATTTAGTTTATATCTGTTTGTGCATAAAAGCAGTGGAGTATAGATTAGTTCTACTCAAGATGTTCAATATAGTGGACTGCAATATCTTTTAGAGCAGCTGAGGGGTAGATAGACCTTCTTGGCTCGCAGCTGAATGAGACATTGCGTCAGACCCCTCTCGCACATCCGCAAAAATGCCTCTCTGCAGTTAGGGTGCAACTAAGCCTTATCATGGTCATTTATATTAAAAACTAACAGAAAAAAATTGCTCCATGATTAACTAAACCTCAAAATGACCAGATTTTGGTGCATGTCCCTAGACTGATGCATTACTCTACAGTCTATCAACACGAAATTCGGGGGTTACAGCCCCTGCAGCGGTTGGCAAAAGATTTCTCTATTTTTTATATAGAAGTAATTAATAAAGGATTTACTTATACTTAGCTTTGTTACTTATTTACTAACTAATCTGAATCAATGTCTTAAGTTAGAATATGTATTAGAAATTTTTAGATATATTCAGATTTGTAATGCTTAAAAATTTAAATATTCACATTACTTAAAAGCTGAGGTTTACTTTATTTAATATTATGCAAACTTTCTATTCAAGCAGTTATAAGAAAAACAGATACCTGAATCAACCAAATCTAATTTAGAAAGTATTCATGGTTACATCATCATCAAAGGCACTGAAAGCTTTCCTTTTTAAAAGACTGATATGCTGGGTTTTGTTTTTCTACAGATTTGGCCGGCCTCATCAAGGTGGAGGCAGCCGATGGCAAGCTGACCCGGAACTCAACTTAGATGAACCAAATTTGGATGAGACTCAGGTCGTTTTAGATCATTTCAACTCTGACCTCAATATAGTCATGGACCCTGATGGGTGAGCCTAGTAGATGCATTACCAATAGATTTTAATTATAAGCATTTGCCTTCACCCAAAATTACTTCATGTTAAAAAAAATGATGTAGAAAAAATGTGTTATTAAAGATCAATATAAGAAGTCATAAACTCCAGATTTTTAAACAAAAGAACGAAGGAATTGGGTCTAGAACCTTTAAAACCGAGCAAAAAGAGAAATAGATGCCAAAACCACATATTTTGGATGAAAAATGACTCCTTTTTTTTTACTCATCAATCTACAGTAGCTAATGCAAAACATCTGTTTAGAGTCGGAGAAATGTTTAAATCACCAATTATTTGGGTGTTGCATAAAGAGCAGTGGTTTAAAAAACAAGTTTTGACTGTTCGGTTTGAATCAAACACCTGAATGGTCATTTAAGGTGCCACTCCTCTCTTGATTAATGTGAGGCATGTTTTTCAATGAAAGCCTAAGAACTAATGTTCCTGCTTGTGAACTCTAGAAGATAGAATAAGAAGAAATATTGACACTTCCTTTCCAGCTATGGCGCAACTGTTCTCAATGATCCGTCTGGATTTTGTTTTACCTGGGCTGGTGTTCGAGCTACATATGGTGTGTGTAGAGGGAAGGTATGTTTTTTTTTTAAACAATTATTTTTTACACCCCTTAAAACTTTCTATATTTCTCAAATATCTTTGTTCTTCTGTTAGCTACCTCGATATGTTCGGTTTTGTCACATTATAAATTAAACCAAATCTATAATTTCAAGGCCGATTGCTTAAGTTAAAAACACTATAGGATTTTTCACCTTATTGAATCATCAGAGTGAAAAATCTTAGAACTATAGGCGTTCCAAACTGGTCCCTGTACTGGTATCATGATCAATTTTTATTCCAAGGCATTTTAAATACTTTGAATAACTTAAATAATTATCATTTCTGTGAGAAAAGATGAGGCGGATTCATGAGGAAGATCTCTTCTCTTGAGATTTCCCAAATATTGAATATAATCAAATTTACCTTGTATACATAAATTATATATCAAATTAAAGGGAATTTCATGCTGAATTTAGGAACGCATTTTTTAGCAAGATACTGTCACTATTTTGTAAAGAGATAGAGCTTGCTGAATAGAGGGAGAGTAGATCTACAGCTTTTTTACTTTAAGACTATTTAAGCTTTTAAAGGAAAAGATTTAAGTAATGTTTTTTTTGGTGCTGTCAAAATAAAAAAAACTGAGTACCCTTGTTGCAAATTTATGTGCTTAGTTGTGATTAATATTGACCTACGATTTTGAAGCCTGTTTGCACAACCTTTGCTCAGCACAGTCAAACTAGTTCTAAGCCTAGATCTACTTGCTGACACAAAAAGGGTGTTATATCCTACAGGATGATTTTAAACAAAAAAAGAGTATTCATACTCGCAAAACCAATGTATGAAATTATTACATGAGTAACAAATCTTTGTAATAATTTTTACGTGTGCACCATCTGTGCATTGCTATGTATAACATTGGCAACAATGTCCGTTTGTAAGGATGTTTCTCTAAATCTGACACCTGTTATATACTTTTTACATTTAGAATGATAATATAGAAATATTGAACGGTATTTACGCAAAAATGTCTGCAAACAGATGCCAAACTTTATTAAACAGGCTTTATAGCGGTTTACCAACCAATAAGTGTTCTATCAATAATAGGTTTTTCCCGGCTGTTAGATCTAATTTTTCCGATGTGGGACATTAGTGTAGTGAATTTTTAACAGCGCACTGCATTTCAGGGCAATATAAGATATAAATATGGATTTTCTTCAATGTTTTCTGGTTTAAATGTGTTAATGGCATTAAAAAGTTTGGGAGATTTGCAGTCGACAGGGTTGACAGCAGGATAATTGTAAAGCCCAGATTTAATGTGAATAATTGGGTAAGTCGTAAAATGAGGGTGACTCACTACACATTGGCACCTTTCTGCTCTTTTAGCTCCAGGGATCAGTCATTTTTGGGTGATTTCCTGTTTAAACTGAAAGGTTAAAGTTCACTTGCGCATTTAAAGATTAAGAAACGGGAGATCACTCTTGTATCTATACTGACGTTTTCAAGAATCGCAGCAATGATTCTCAATGGTCCAATTTTAGGGTCACCTACGCTGCAGACTTATAGGCTCGAGAATAGATCAATACAATTGTAATTTGAAACGAACTAAATTGAAGTCTCAACTTTACATAAAACCTAAGTTTTGAAACCCGACTATCGTGAAGTTTGAGTTCACTCACCTATCTATAGGCCTTTAAAAAGTGGGAAGTTATGTGCATTGTTTTTTTTCTAATGTTCGCAACTTTCCAGACATCATTTAAATTGAAAGATGCATAATTCTTGGTTTAATAGGTCAGCTAATATATATGCTGAAAGCTCAAATCAAAGAAAGGAAAAGCGTACTTTATTCAAGTTAATATTATTTATTTGAGTTAGAAATTCAGACCTCTTCCAAGGTCCACATTCATGGAATGTGCCATAATAATATTTGTATTGTTCTAAAATAGTAGCAAAAAATAGAAAAGCCTTATAAAATTAAAAATTATGTATTCTTCTTTTTCTAAAGAATTAGAACTGAGATTATGGGTTCACAACAGTACATGCTCTGAAGGCTGAAGCTTTCAGAGAGCAACATAGTTTGTCTTTTAAATTGTCCAAATAATCTCATTTAATTTGTGATCTACAATTTATAAATAATATTTTAAATAGTTTCTGTTCTTGATAATTGTGAACTTATATCCACAGGCATTTTTTGAAGTTCATGTTCTAGAGCACTTGCCAACAGACTTTGGTGAGGATCATGAAGAAACCAACCCAAACATTATCCGTGTTGGATGGTCAATTGATAGCTCCTCCTTCCAACTAGGTAAGTCAGGTTTAGCTTGTGTACTGACATTAAAGATCCGGGCAAGCAAGGCTGAATCAGGCACATTCTAACTGGACTGAGGGCCTACTCAATTAATCTTTGATCTTTTACTTATTGAAGAGAAATCAAATGGAGCCCAGGGAATTATTCATTGTCAACCCATTATATTACTTGCTCAACATTAAGGGTGTCATTTTGAAAACTGGAAAGTGTAACTTAAACAGGGCCTCCACCAGACCTTTAAATTACCATCCTGATGGCCCAACCCCCAAAAAGCCCTCCAAAAGCCCACTTGAAGAGATTAGGCCTGAAAAAGCCCTCAAATAGCTCTCCTTACTGCTTCACATAGCCCTATTTTCATGACTCTAAAAGGCTTTATAAATAGAAGACAATACTGTGGCTTATTCTATTTAAATTTAAAAATGAACTGATGTGCTACTCTTTTGGTAGATGTCTTTGAAAATAAACAAAAGTGATAGAAATTTTGTACTAGTCTTTGTACATCATGTCTTGAGATAGTCAATGCTTCAATTCCACACACCTAAAAATAGGGTTAAAATGTAAAATTGTAACAGGTATATGTGTACTATATTTCCCTGGTGGTATTCAAATTTTGTTATTAACAAAGTAAAACCCAACGGTTCTATTTGTTAAAAATGACCTTGGCTTTGTTGACAGTATTGTGGATTATATATTTTTATCCTTTATTGTTCCTATCATTATATGAGGCAGTGTATGCATTTCAGCTCATACTCTCATCAGATACCAAATTAAAGATTATCTTTGACTTCATTCGGTTTGACTGATTCTTGTTTGATCTATTGAGGCCTCTTTTCTGGTTGTTTGATCTATGGAGGCTTTATTATATTCCCTTTATATGAACAAAATTCTGCTTTATTTTCTAGTTGCTGATCGGTGGCTCTTTAAAAGTTGTTTTTCATGAAGTTGTGCAAGAACGGTCTTTCAATGGGTATTGTTTCCAAATTGCCTTGATCTCTTTTTTTAAATATATCCTCTAGTTTTAAATTTCCATCATGTCCTTAAGTTTTTCAACTTGTTTGGTCTGATAAATGAAACTGACTTTTAGTCTTAATCTTTTAGAAATAAGATGGAATTGCTTCATGCCTGTCGTATTGCCCTTTCTTGAGTTTAAACTCAAATTTGGAGAAGTCACTGCATCAGCATATCAAGTCCTGATATCATAATTTTAACTACCTTAGTTCAACTATAAACCAAGAGCTAGAAGTACAGCTTTAAACTTTATGAAGTTATTTTCGCTTTTTTAAGCTAAATATAATTTGCTGTCCTATTGCAATTTTTTTAAAAATTGAAAACTGTCCACAATTAATGATGGTAGATTTATTGTGTTTATTGGTATTGTGCTGTAACATTTTTCTCTTAGTTGCGAGGGAGGTAAAAAGAAGCCTCTTTTTTATGAACTTGCTTTTGCAGGAGCTAAGGATTTTTGTCCCATAGCCACATACAGCTGATCTGTACTTTAAAGCCTGTGATCTTTCAAAAAGCCCTTGATTAGCCCTCAAAAAGCTCTTCTTGTAGCTACTCCAAACTGCTGCATTGGCCTAAAAAATCGGCACTTTTAACCTGCCGCCAGTGGTTTCCTGTGTTTTTTGTTTGTGTTGTGTCATACATCATTAAAGCTGGTAAAATCTGCTCTTTCAAACTATGTTTGTTTCATTATCATCATTTGTTAAAGAAAAAAGTAAAACACCCATATCTGCAGGCTACTTTTAACGTATTCGGGTGCTCAGCGCTAACAATTTTGTCAAGATTTTGACCTAACAGTTTTTAAATCGACCTCTGAACTTCGCCGTTCTTCACACTAACCCCCAAAAGCACACCTAGACAGACAAAAGAACACTGTTTCGTTTCGTATAACATAGTAGTCTGTGCAATAAAATTTACATGGAAAATAACCCAAAATTTCAAAAGACAGACTTTTTAGAAGGGCTTACTATAAGTGCATCATATTCTATGTTATATCATTTTAAAAATTGTTCTTTATTCTCTTTCGTCTGAAAATTTGAAACCAATCTGATGAACAGCGAAACACAGAGAAGCATTTAAAATAGACAACTACACCGCAATGCACTATCCTTAAAAACCGCCAGAGTAATGATGAGGCATGATATTTTGCCTAAAATTCCCATTTGTGAATGTTCAAACCCCAATTATGGATCCCAAGACAAGAATAGTTTTGTTTTCATGATTTTCCTTGAATATTTTAAAGATTTGACAAGATAAAACACCAATTCATTGCTTCTATTCTAGATCTAGAAGTAGAATCTAGATCTAGAGTTCTAGATTAGAATTGCAGCGTCGACAATAATTATAATGAGAGCTTAGATCTCTATTTCATTTTATTAGCAATTCTGTTGAATATAAAGAGGGAATTGCGGGGTTTTTTCCAGTGATTATGTAATTATGTTTAACTTTTGTAACTTTTACATAAGTTCCTTAATTGAATAAAAGCTAATAAAGCTCGCAATGTAAAACTACTGAGCAGGCCCGTTTTCAACATGGCTGCTGGTTTGAAAAGTAGATCTAGATCTATCTATACTTATAACCAGTTGACAAGGAGTTCAAAACTATTGAATTCGCGCCAGTTTCTGAGCTCTAATAATGGTTTTTATTTTATTTGCTGTTGTTTACTTTTTTTTTCAATGGACAAGGTCTCACTCTATGGGGGTATTAGGAACACCTTCTGGCAACAGGCAAAGGATGTAGACGTAGCTCCTAACATTATATCTTTAAGACATCTTATGCAGTTTGCACATGCTTAAAAAGGCTGATACTTATGTTTTTATTGATATTTAGAGTAAATTTTGGTCTAATTGTGCTGTTTTTAGTTTAATACATCTTGGAATAAGTAAACCAAATAACGTCGAGCCTTCTAGTTTTTTATATGAATTTTTTAAAATTGGTAAAAATGTGAGTTTTAACTTTTACTAATTTCAAGCTCTTATATGGACTTTTTCCATTCCTTGCATCCTCAATTTAGTAGTATTTTCATAGAGAGCTTCAATTTTTCTTCAATTTGATATATAATTGATATATGTGGGCCTATTGTATGATTTTTAAACACTTTTTAAAGTTGGTCCAAAATACACTTTTTTATCTCCCTCGTGGAAATGTCCAAAATGGGATTTTTGCCATGTTTGAGATAAATAAAATCCAACTTGTATGATTTGGAGTGATCTGAAAAAAAAATTGAGCTTGTTGTCAGGTATATGAAAATTGTGTATAAGAAGAATGGACTCTGTATGATGACAAATATTTTAGTTTAAGTAATCCCAAAATGGCTCTTTTAGCAATAGCGTGTTTTGCGGATTTTTCGTCAACTTCAAAATTGCGTAAAACCCTTAAAAAACAAGATACAACAATATATTTGGTATCTAAATACTCAGAATCCAAATTTCTGTTCATATAAATAGTCTACATTCCCCCAACGGGGCAATTTATTTTTAGTTTGGAGTAGCTACTTCTTGGCATTCCTTCTCTGTTTACCTAGCTTAACCTAGCTTAAAGCAGAGTCAAGAGATTAAAAAAAAATGAAATCTCTTCTAAAAACTAGTAGGTTCTTTGAAGTCATTGGTTGGCTTTGCACAGGAGCATTATAAAAAAATATTTTGGTTTATCACTCTAGGTGAAGAACCTTGGTCTTTTGGCTATGGTGGGACAGGCAAGTTCTCCACTAACAATCGTTTCTCGGACTATGGAGTTCGTTTTGAGGAGGGTGATGTGATCGGGGCCATGCTTGATCTGGAGTCCCGTCCTGCCAGCATATCTTACATGAAGAACGGCACCTGGTATGGAGTGGCGGCTCCTCTCCACGGCTTCCCTGTGGGAAGTAAAGAGATGGCACTCTTCCCGCACATCCTCTCCAAAAACTGTCGGTAAGTTTCAGTGGTGTCAGGCTAATCCACAGTTTGTGTTTTGTTGGGTTTCGAAAGTTATATGCAACTTGAGTGCATTTAACGGACAATGTTTTGTATTTTCTAAATGTTATTTCATAATGTTTGCTTATGTCTTTGTGGAAGGTTAATAACAAATGCTTCAGAATTCAGCATTATATATATATTTTTTTAGTTTTAGGTGTGGTGTAGAGACTTCAAAATAACAATAATATTCTGAAAAATCTTTTTTTCTTCTCTCTTTTTTTGGGCTATTACAATGTTGCAACAATCTCCTTTCCTGGCCTTTAAAAATATCTCTTACAAATATGCCACCGCCTGATGATTTTCCTATTGTAAGAAAGCTTCCTCCCTTCTCTGTGTAGATGGAGTTATACTAAAAATCTTTATAATATTTTGTATTGTGCACTGAATTCATTCCATTCTCGCCTTTACTGAGCATGATGTAAAATGATCAGTGTTTTCGACCTCATGTCTCAGTTCTTTAGCAAGTTAATACTGGTTGTTTAATGGCTTAAGTCCAAAGATTAACCTTGATCCTCAACTTGTACAGTACAGTGTATCATTTTTTAAAATCACATTTACAGGAAGTTCGGGTACCACTTTCTACTGTACCTTTATATTATTTACTTAATTAAAATACTTTTCTATACTGGTGAATTCAGAATATTCCTAAGTAATAGAATATTTAGGAAATAAACTAACTCCCATTTTTTTAAATTTTAAATCAGAAGGAATAATTTATTTATGAATATAGCATAACCTAAGAACTTAATAGATTACTACAATTTTTAAAAGCTATATATATATATGAGATTCTTTTAGTATTGATAAAAAAAAAAGTTCCTTTTTATTGCTTTCCATAATACAAGTATTATTGATAATCAAGAATGATCGGATTTTAACCCCTTTGTTACATAGGTATTTTCAATCACCATGATGAGACTTTTTTTCTTGGAGAGTGGGATGATTTGTAGAAATTTCAACACACCTGAGTTCAATCATGAAATGGGATTTCAATAAATGTTTAATGCCTCTATTAGGCAGTGAAAGTGTGGGGTATTTTGTATGTCTAAGTATCATGGGAAACAACAATCAGCTGATTTGAGGATGTGGATTTGGCATTTTGTTTTAAACTATAGGACTTACATCATAAGTTGAATGTGAAGAGGCCCTAAAAGTGAGTCTATATTTTGCAACCTTTAAGTGCTTTCTGAGATTGTGAAATGATTATTTTGATATCTTCTTTTGGTAAACAAGGAATTCAAGTGAACTTATTTTCAAAACATTTAGAATATTGGACAATAATATTGTAAAAGTTAAAAGGGCATTACATTATTATATTCTAGCATACTTTAAGACACATCTCTAACATTTTTTCTGATGGTCTC
>BMAT01010212.1:131893-154535 GCA_019649035.1 Elysia marginata | reverse complement strand
TATTTTAACACATATTTGTGGTCTTGATCAGGGTAAATCAGGCAGAAGACAAACATTTCATATATTAAGTTGTTTACACTTTCTTAAACTCTGTTCTTTGCCCTTGAATAGGTTGAAAAATTAAAACTAGCTTACCTGTACCTTGCTTGAGTAGTTTCATGTTGAAGACAACAAACATGGTTTACTGTATAGCAAATTACAATATTTGAAGGGCTTTTACTCAAAATTCACCTGCCTGACTTGTGCCTCATTCAACCTGATTGCCTCACATATGGAACAGAAACTTTTCCAGTTTTCAAAATTAGGCTTTTTATCTGAGACCTGTACAGCAAAAACACAAGTTAAAAGAAAGGGTATTTGTAATGTAAGCTACACTTAAATTGAAAGACAGCTCCTAAAACAATTTAATTTTTAAACTTATTATGGCATTTATGTTTACTCGTCTCTATTTTATAATGATGACTGATTTTTGTTGTTTTTCAAGACACACGAGCTGTTGACAACCCAATTTAATGATAGTTATTGGACGTTAGTCAAAACTGTACTCACATGTGAGAGGCAGCCATGGTTGTGCAATCGGGCACAATTTACCCAACCCGGCATGTATTGAGATAGACCCCTTTCTATTGTAGGATTCACCTTTTAAAATGTTTCAGAATGTAGAAAAGCTAGGATTGAATTTCATTTATTTCCTACTGAAGTGGATAAATTCCACTCTTAGAAAAGTGGTAATCATAATTATAGTGGAGCCTAGGCTAAAAAGTTTAAAAATTAAAAGTTTATATTAAGCAGAAAAGGAACCTAAATTCTAATTTTCTTACTTGAGCTTTATTTGAACTAAAGCAGGCTCCTCTGTAAATATGCTAAGATTTGGACTAGAGTGAATTCACCCTGGCAGCCACACTTAATGTGACATTTGATATTTAAATTTGTATCCTCTATTTGTGATGCAGGCAAAGTTGTGCCTGAGTCTGCCGTGCTGGAAATGAAGAGCAACTTCTCTCTGCCAGAAGACCGAGACAATTTGTTTGACAGGATTGACTATGTGGAGCTGCCCAAAGATGTCGTACAGCAACTTGTCAGGCAGTATGTAGCCTTTGCAGTCTTGCCCTTTTCTGTGATGAACAGCCATAGCCATAATATGTTTCCACTTTTCTATCATGAATACAAAATTTTGAGCAAGAATTCCACCATTTGTCTTGCATTCTGTCCAAATGAGTTGTAAGTCGAAAGGCTTAGTTTGGATATAGGCTTTTAAAGTTTAGTGGGTGTTCAGAAGTCAAATTTTTTTTTATTTTTGATATTGACGCTAAAATCATTTCTAAACAATTTTCACACCTAATCGATGTTGAAATGTCATTTTAGGTTTTTAATTTTAATTGGTATGGTTGTTCAGGCCTCAATACTTTTATAGTCGTCTGAACTTTAAATGCTGTTTTCTCCCCCTTCTGAAATTGTACAAGTCCTAACCCTGCCGACTTCAAACGGCTATTACTTCATACAGATGCATGATAGAACTTTTCTATTTTTGTGTTTTAAAGTAGAGAAAATAAGGTTTTCTGCTATGCCAATATCTGTCTGCCTTCCAATTTCAACTTAAGACTCATTTGGACCAGTTGCAAGACATTTGGTTGTACAAATTAAAAATTTATAGGGACAGATATGAAAAACAAAATTAGGTATTACACCCCCAAAGGCAATCGAGGCTATTTACACATATTTTTGTATAGTTCCCCTAAAAATGTCATTTTATGAGAGTTGCCAACCAGAAATGATTTCAGTACTTCAGTAATAGAATGACTACCAAAATACTGGAGTACTGATGTCTATTTTTGCATCATCAAACTGTTTAAATGCGAAAATAGTCCACTGAAATCAATAAGATGAATTTAAAAGCTGTTTTTCAAGAACGAGTGCGTTGAATCACGGTAACGAAAATGGCTGACATTTTGTCCTAACGAACGGGGGTAACCTGTCACCTATTTTTTTAAGAACTAGAAATGTTCATTTTTGCCGCAAATATTATGTAACTTTAATTTTTAAAATTTAATTTGCACATAAAAATTATTACAGAATGTGAAAAAATAACCTTTAGACTAGAGTAATTAGAGCCTAGTTTTTGTTAGAGCCTTAATTGTTTTACAAGATAACATTTGTGATGGTGACAGTCAAACAGTGTTAACTGCTGAATTCAACCGGAATTTGGAAGATTGTTTTCATTAATACACGTTGTAGAGCATAGTTCCAGGCTTAGCATCTAACAGTTAACGCTAAAGTAGCTTATATTTTTTTCCAGTGTATTACATAGGAAACAAAATTTTTTTTTATATACAATGCATACACTTAGGACATAATTTTCAACAAACCAAAACAGGGAACTTCAAGTCAACCTTTTCGTCAAACCTGCCTTCTTTAAAGTTTTAATAAGCTCATCATGGATTAGTATACATGCATGTGCAGCGTCTTAAGCAGGCAAGCTTAGTATTTTCTCTTATTGTTTGCAACAGGTACAATCAAGAGGGAAAGTCTAAACCTCGTCAAGATGGCGGTTCAGGCAGATATGACAATAAAAAATCTGGAGTAAGTATACAGTACTAATGTGGACTGACAGTGACAAGAGGCATCAATTGACTTTCACTTTCAAAGTAGTATTGCATTAATGCCTTTTCTTAGGTCATGTTTCAATAGCTGAACCTGTTTGATTTTATCAGGATAAGTATGGAGTTTGTCCATAAACATTCCTAAAGTTAACTAGAATCTCTATGCATCCATTTATTTTTACTGTATATGTTTATGGGTCTCAAAAAGTGTCTGATTAAAAAATTTGAGGAAGACACAGTCTAGAAAGACAATCATGTAAAAAAAATGCCTGATGTTCCAGGAACACCCTATTCATGGGTCAAATTTCTATATTGAAGTAATCAGTGTTCCTGAAAGAGAAACATCGGCTGAGTATTTTGCATATTTTTTTAGTGCAAAAACTCAAAAGGTTTTAGGCTTATGACCTTTGTAAAGTGACAGGTTGGAAACTTAGACACAGGGAAATCGTGTCTAATGTTCTTAGGGCAGATTTTACCATATATTTTTTTCAATTGCCTAGAAGTCATGAGAATTCTTTATTATATTATCCTTTTATATCGACATGCTTTCAGAGATCACTACTATATTTATAAGAGAAAATAAAGTCAAAGAGAAAATCAGGGTGGGTCGTTGATGAATAAAATATTATTTATCAGGGATGCCGATTTTCCGTATAAATACAGAAATCCGTGTTTTCTGTTTTGTTCCGTACAGATCCGTATTTTTGTTTTGTTCAGTACAAGTTCGTAATTTCGATAAAGTAATTATTCTGATTTTCCTCTAACATTAATGCAAATTAGACGAAGTACTGAAAGAACGTTTGTTATTGAATAAAACGATATTCTTATTTCCGGTTTCGTGGTGTATAATGGATACCAAACATTAATAATCAGTAGAGGCATATTCTCATTGAAAATAATACGGAAACATTGTCGATATCAAAATTTAAGCATGGAAGCGATAATAAAACCAATGCCAACCGTTCAGTGGAAGAAGTTAATGTGTTGTTCTTTCTACCTTGCGGGAACTTCTTTCGTCATTCCTTTCTAGCATTAAGAACTGTACAGATAGCTGTCCATTGTCTTTAGCGATTCTTCTATAGATTGATAGCTGGATTGATATGTAAACTCTTATTCCATTTCCAGAGAGGAAAACCGCCATCTAAATCCTATCTAGATGTCAATTAGGTCTAGAAATTCTATTAGAATGACTAAATTAGTTATCTTCACGCATTCTAATTTCTACTCTACTAGACAGTTACTACAAAATCTAGTACTAGTCTCTAGTTTTATCAGAGATTGGACCAATGACGCACATGGCATTCTAGATGTAAATTCTCATCTGGAAATTAGATGTCAACAGTGCTTGCTGCAAAAAAAGTGCAATCAAGCAAGGGAATATGGCTTAGTTAGTCTAGACGATGAGATCTATTCTAATCTTGACCCAAAATATGTTTTAACGTAGATATATAGTCTAGATATCATACCTAGATATAGGGCCTATAATGGCAATTTTACATACAAGTAGCTAGATTTTGATCCAGCGATCACTGTAGTATGATGGCTATGGCACGGTTGAAAAGACTTAATGATAATTACTATGTTTCAAAGTCAGCAATCAAAATTAAATGGCCCAAACTTTGTAAAAGTCCATCACTCCATGTAGGCTGCATCATGAGTTACATGTTGTGGGTAGTCATAGGCCCATGTGTAAGAGGACATTTTTGAAAAGTTATGTTACTGCATCAAGGTCTAGAATCTATATGCTAGATGAGTCTGCTTTGTAAGCAGAAACTAATTATCCGTCCTAAAACATAGGGTAAGTTCATAAATTCACAAGTAAGAATTAAATGTTTAAAGGTTATAACCAGCCATAAAATTAAGACAAGTGGGCTTATCTCGCTTTGGTGCTAATTCTAACAAGTAACATGCAAACCCGCCACGTACGCGTACTTCGATTTTTGCACCACAGATGATGCTCGCAGTCGTAAAAAAGTTCAGTATTTTTTAAAACATCCCTAATTTATGCGTGCTTGCTTTATTTTTCATTATAAATTAGCTTTAGAGGCATTGTTAGTCTGTTTTGTTTTTTTTTTAATTGAAAGGACAATTTTCTCAAGAAAAGCAATCCTATCTGTTTTTCTTTCTCCACCTTTTTTCAAGGTTTTTTTTTTTTCAAACTAATTCAGTAGCCAGCGTGTCTATAAAGCAAAAAAGGGCAGGAATAAGATTTGATCTAAAACAAATGACATAGGAGTATAGAAAAGAAAATTCTCGAATTTACAAGTCCAGGTTATATGAAAATGTTGGCAAAGAAATTGTTGATAAAAGTGGATTACACTGTACTTATAACGCTTGTTATTGTAAGTTACATCAAACGGTCATATTATTCGCCATCGTGAAAAGTGATGGATAGAATGCTACTTTGGTGAATTTTGTGTCCTTTAGTACTTTTTAGTTTTTGGAATGAGGAATGAGGAAATTAAAAAATGAAGCAGTTAGGTCATTAATACGCAAAATGAAATGCTTAAAAGTTTGAACTTTGTCATAGAATGTTGTCAGTTCATGCTAGTGGACCTCGCACCCAACGCACTATTGAGGAAAATTTGGAAAGTTTGTTGAAGCCAAGGTTTGTTAAAAGCAAGGTCATTTCAAAGTTGCCCAATACAAGAAAACGAAGAAAACTCTAAAAGCTCTACACTATCCATCAACCTTTAATTTTTTAAAAACAAAAACAATAGAATAAACGAGCTTATAATTTTTTAGTGAATGACATACCGGCTAAGATTTAGAATTAATACAACGTTTCACTTCTCTTCCTTTGAAAACAAGGTTGGTCTGAAATTACTTCGTTAAATAATAAGTCTAAGGCTGTTGGATTCAAGGTCCCTTAATTAAAAAATCACAATATTGATGAGGTAAGGGTAATTTCCCTCTATAGGCCTATGTGTGTCTTGTGACAGGTTTTCCTGGAGCTAACGCATTTGTTGTCAACTCCATAAGCTAGCCAGCAATGTTTACTATTGAATAATTGCCATTTATGTGTATCTGTGTATCTTCTTTGTTCATTCAATTGTTATATTCATTGAAGTTTTGAACTAGGCACAATTTGTGTGTGTGTGTGTGTGGGGGGGGTGTAGCGTCATAAAAAAACTCATTTTCCCGTTTCTGTCTATTAAAATGCAGAGGTTGTTTTGTAGGTAGTTCATGAGGTTAGATTTTTTTGTTTTCTCTATGAACTAAAATGAAACATGGGCACTAAAACTTTTGAATCCTACTATTTGTACTAATGTGCATGGCTAGCTTTACAACTATTGTGAAATTTTGGCGGCTCTACAGAACGAAATTGGTACAAGCAAAGCCCATGCTTAAATGATTTTGGCGGAAAGCAATAATTTGTCTAGAGCACTATTCAATAGAACATGATTATTGTGAGCTATATCTTTTGCCCGCTGATTTCTCAGAGGTTCAGGAGATTCTAGTTTGATTGTGGAGTGGAGAAAATTTTGCTACGTTTTAGGTTCCATTAGATTTTTAGGTAAGTGGTGTTTAAGTGTTGTTTTTTTTTAATTTCCAGGGGCAAACACAAGGCTTTTTCTGCACTGCATTTTTATAGAGAGTTGCAAATTCATAAAACCGGGAGCACTTCCTTGCTTTTGCAGAAAACTTCACAAAGCATAAGCCATTTGTGCTTTACATGATGTATGATGTCATCATGTTTATCTATATTAAAAAAGTGACAAGATCCCGTACATAACATAGCAACAATTCATGCTTAAGCGCTAGATTTGCTAAATATGACATACCACATGCTTCAAGCTCTATCAACTGAATATCTCAATCTGTTTGGTAGTAACACAAAAGTGCTAAGAAAATTGAGTTCATCGATATTTTTTTCGTATGTAATTAGCTCTACAGATTATTTAAATGGTACTTTACTCAGTCAAATCTTTCTCCAATCCTATAGACCGTCCCGCCACTTTGTTTTGCTCTGCACAACAGCTGTTCACAATGGAACCCACAGCTGGTGAACAATCAGCTTTTGTCATCTGAAACCCTAATTATGAACACAAAATATATGCTATAATACATTTGTGTTAAAATACGAAAATCCGTGTTTTCTGTTTTGTTCCAAACAGATCTGTATTTTCGTTTTGTTCAGTACAAGTCCATAATTTCAATTCCAAAATGGTTATCCATTTTCCCTCCAACATGAATGCGAAATAGTCGATATATTGAAAGCACGATTGTTATTGAAAAACATATCATTCTGATTTCCGGTTTTGTGGTATATATCGGATACTGAAATTAATTATCGATAGAGACGTTCACTCCTTGAAAATAATACAGAAACATCGTCAATATCGAAATTTAAGCAACAAAGTGATATTAAAACCGATGCCAACCATTCAGTAGATAAGTAATGTGTTGTTCTTTCTGTCTTGGAGGAACTTTATTCGTCATTTCTGTCTAGCATTATAAACTGTACCGATAGCTTTTCGTTGTCTTTAGCAGTTCAGGATGTAAACTGGGTTTGTTTGGAAACTCTATTCCATTTCCAGAGAGAAAAACCGCTGTCTAAATCCTATCTAGATGTCAATTAGGTCCAGATCTATAATCATAGCATGACTAGACCTAGATTAGTTATCTTCACGCATTCTAATTTCTACTCTACTTGAAGTTTACTACTAGTACTACTCTCTAGCTTTATCAGAGTTCAGATATAGTCGAGATTTATGTTCCAAAGTTAACAACCAAAATTAAATGACCTAAAATGAGTAAAAATCCATCACTCCATGTAGAGTAGACTACTTCATCATGATTAAATTTAGGCTAGTTGTTAGCTATAGGCCTAGGTGCAAGAGGATATTTTTCAAAAGCTATGTCACTGCATCAAGGTCTAGAACCCATGCTAGATAAATCTGCGTTGTAAGCAGAAACAGTTATAAACCTGTCCTAACTAGTTTGGTAACTTTATAATTTTACAAGTAAGAATTAAATATTTAGGTTATAACTGGCCTAGTTAACATTTCCAGAAAAGTATTTCTATAAAATTAAGACAAGTAGGATTATCTAGCTTTGATGCTAATTCTAACAAGTAGCATGCCAACCCACCGCGCACTTAGTTTGTTGCACCACTGATGATGCGGGCAGTTGCAAAAAAGTTCAGTATTTTTTTTAAACATGGAGTGGGCATCCCTATTTAGGGTTGTATTGGTCTCAGCAGAACATGATTGTTCATATTTACAACAGAACAGCTGAAAAGAGTCCAAAACACACTAAATTTACTGACAAGGAAATATTTTTCATCATAGTACATTTTTCATGTTGTTGCATAGTATATTAAGCTTGAGAGAACTATAAAATTAGTGGTAGCTAACATCTCTAGCCCAAGAAAACTTTTTCGCTGATCTTCTTTTTGCTCCTGTCATGGAGGAGAGAATTGAGCTGCGGCTCTGTTCACTTAGGTGTTAAATACAATGTTCCCAATAAATAAGTTAAATTCCAGTTCAAACACCTGTTTGGTTTTTCAAAATAGACCTGGAGCACTGTAGAAAATCCTTGAGTAAAACATTTTTAGCAGAAAGGACAACTGGTAGAGACCAATTGGAATGAGTGGAATGTCAAAAATACTTATTTGACAAAACACTTTTTTAAATCTATTTTTTCTTTGATTTGTCAATACTTTTAATCAATAAAAGCCGCAAATATCTTTCCATAAAATATTAATTATTTCATTTTAAGTTTTTGTCTATAGTTTTATGCTGGCTATATCCATAAGTGTTTATTGTGAAGCATGAAATTTTCCCTGGCATGCCAACGAAACTGCCAACTGTTTTGCTGAACCTTGCTAATTTTACTGGAATATCAGTATTGAAAAGCTTGGAGGGAGAAACTGTTTTCAAAAACCTGTCAACCTGTTTTAAATATAGTGACATCAGAAGACTGCAGCTAGCAACTGGGATTATTTTCTTGCTGCAATATGGCTAACTGCTTGAGGATAGATACTTTGTCTTTTCACAATATCTTGGCAGACAACACCTGAAAACTTACAGCTTTTTAGCTTTTAGCAAATCCAGGGCAATCAAGCATGTGCAAATTTTATAGGGAGCTTTTTGCTTACAAGGGCCAAGTAAGGGCTCCATGCTCATCGTCCTTTCTGTCTACCTTGTACCGTGTGATAAGCTTCAACTGGACTGTTGCTATGAACACAACAAGCTTTAGGGCATAAGTTTGTTTTAGTTTCTTGTATATGCTACTGGGCTAGCCTGGAAATTTAAGATTTTCTCAATATCTATAAAACTAACTAAGATTGTAAAATTGGGAAATGCATCTACCCTCTTTTTGCATGATTGAAGTCATTGAACAAAACATGTTGAAGTGTCTTGGTGAGCGGAAATAATTTGTAGGGCTTTGCAAAAATCATTCTTTTCTTTTGCGACCCCTCGTCCCCGGATATAAAATGTTTATTTCTTCATTATGAGAGTGGTATGGTAAAAAATACATCAAGTAATTTTATATACAGGAATTTGATTTGTTTTGTGTCTGTTAAAAATATTTTCAACTTTTGGATATGTGTTTTAAGTAACTTTTTTTAAAATCTGTTCTTCATTGTTCCCTAAATATTTTGTTTTCCATAGGTCTATGTAAGTTTGATTGATAAAGATAGTGAGTCATAGTGATGAAAAAAAAAACCCTTGCAGGTTAACTAATTTAAATATTGTTATATTTTATGAAGCCATGCATCTGAAGTAAATTGATTTTCCTTTATTTTACAGGATCAAAGACAGCAACATTTTGGGGGTTATGGTGGAGGAGGGCAAAATTTTGGAGGCCGGACGTCTTCCTATGACAACAAACATCAAGGAGCAGGAGGCGGTGGCAGGGGAACGGATGGGTTTGGGGGCAAACGAGATCACTGGTATGGAGATCTTGAGGAACCAGCGTCAAAACGACCCAAAAATGATTCTGGGAGTGCCCTGGATCTTCTCAAACAGCAGTATGAAGAGGAAGACAAGCACCAACCTGTTGCAGTGTCAAGCCTGGCTGGTCTGCAGGCCTTACCAGGTCAGCAACAGCAACAGATGTTGGTTGGCGGTGCACCGCGCCCTGCTGTCTGGACACCAGAAGGGCTGAAGATAAAAGAGGAGGTTGTGGTTCCTGGTGCTGGAGGGACAATGGCTGGTGTCTCTGCAGCAGGTTTACATTGGACTCCCACATCTGGTCTGCCCCCAGGGCTTCCTCCAGGCATACCTCTGACACATGCGGCTGCGCACCATGCAGCAGCTATGCAGCCAGGCCTGCTAGGGGCACCACCCCTCCCACCTGGTGTTCAACTAGCTTTCCTGCCTGGACATCCCCCTCCATCAGAGCTGGCTGGGCTCGGCCTAGCCCAAGCCCAAGCTCAAGCTGCGGCAAGTTCTGCCAATACAGACAGGTCAAAGACAGGTCAAGAACAGCGCGAGGTACAACAACTTGGCCTGGCCCACCCACCTCCAGGCCTGCATCCGGCCCTGCACGCTCATCACCTGGCACAGGCTGCAGCAGCACAGCAAGGTCAGATACTTGTGGATCCAGCAAAACTTGGCCTTGTTTCCCAAGCTACTGGGCAGAGTCTGTACGGTGCACCCCCAGGGTACGAGATGCTCACAGGTCATGCAGCAGCAATGGCAGCAGCTGTAACATCAGCAGGTTCTATCGACCCTCAAAAACCAACATGGCAGCAGGCAGCGGAGCAGCAAGCCCAGATCCAATCAGCCATATCAGCGGTTCAGCAACAGCAGCAGCAACAACAGCAACAACTGGCCAGCTGGGAGCAGGAACAGGATGATTTGGCTAGCCAGCAGAGTATGTTGAAACCCTGGCAGCAGCAGCTACAGCAGGACAGGGCCAATCACTCACCTTGGGAGCAGCAACAGCAACAGCAGTCTTTAGACTGGCAG
Source organism: Elysia marginata (assembly GCA_019649035.1). NCBI lineage: Eukaryota > Metazoa > Mollusca > Gastropoda > Plakobranchidae > Elysia > Elysia marginata. Next base: position 144,013 of record BMAT01010212.1, on the reverse strand, counting down.
AATCAGCGAGATAGCAGAGACTCAGACAAGAAAGGAGGAGGGGGTAGAGACTCGTTTAGGAGACCTGACTCAAGAGGAGACCGTGATAGAGAAAGAGATAGGGACCGAGACAGGGAAAGGGATAGGGATAGAGACAGGGATCGGGATCGCGACAGGGACAGGGATAGAGATGGCAGCAGGGACAGAGGCAGTAGAGATCGGGATCGTGACTACGGTTACAGCAGAAGCCGAAACGATAGGGGAGGTAATCGTGGGGGATATGGCAGTGACCGTAGAGATGATCGAGGCTATGGGAGAGATAATGACAGAGATTCTTCATGGAGTAGCAATAGCTTTGGCTCAGACAGGGGAGACTACAACTCTGACTCAAAGTCTGACCGTGACAGAGATAGGGATAGGCAGCGACGCAGGAAGTCTAAGTGGGACCAGCCTGGAGATGAAGAAGGGAATCCTGATGGTACAATAAAACAGGAGAGCAATGACCCCAGCAGCGGTATTCCCAGCTTGTTCAGCCAGCCTCCTCCTGGATTCCCTGGAAACCCACAGGGTTTTGGGTCACAGTCTCGTTCTGGTGCTACAGCCACAAGCCCTTCAAAAAGTTTTGAGAGTGGTCAGTTTTCTCGCCCTCCTCCACCACTCCTTGGGAACCTGAAGACTGAGTTTGGTTCTGGGGCAGGAGGAGGAGGAATTTCTTCTTCCTCTGCAGGGCCTGATCTCAAACCTCCTGCACCTAACTCTGGTGACGGCTTGCTGGGCCAGGGACCTGGACCCAGGCCGCTCATCCCAGGTCTCTCAGGCAGTGCTCCATTCAGGCCGAGAGGAATATTTTCTGGGCCGCCACCGTTTAGGCAACCTCCACCCCCGACATCAGGTGCCGACTCTCGACCTAAGAGTCGAGAGAACTCTGGCAGTAGCCCTGCAAAGTCTAGCGATGCTGACAAGAGACCAGCCCCGAAGCCTCTCATCCCTTTAGAAGACATGGTGGGAGCTGATGGGCCAGACAAAGCTGGATCTGGAAATGGCACCAGGGGAGGGCCTGGTAAGCCAGGCTTGTTTCCTACACCAGGCACTCCAGAGGCTGAAGCTAACGGTGGGCCCATGCTGCCAGGTGGTCCTCCATTCAGAGGGCCACGAGGCCCCCCAGGCTTGATGGGTAGATTCCCAGGTCCTCCAGGTGGACCTCCGCCACCCCTTGGTGGTCCAGGCATGTTGGGCCCAGGTCCTGCACCTCCACTAGGTCTGGGGGGTCCACCCCGCCCTCCAAGAGGTGGCCCCCCACGTGGACCACCTGGCCCACTGCGAGGTCTGCCTCCTCTTGGAGGACCACCTCGTGGTCCTAGGGGCCCAGGACCGTGGAATGGAAACCGAGGCCCTCCAAGATTTGGCCCCCGTGGACCTCAAGGTCCCCCGCGTCCCCTTTTTGACGGTCCACCAGGCAGATGGCCTAGACCTCCAAGATAAAAAGGTTTTGTAATGTTTCCTACAAGCACTAGATTTAATTCTGCAACCTTGTGATTCATTTGTTGAAATTATGGCAAAGTGGTTTAAGTACAGTTAGCCTAGGAGGGTTTATATTAAATAGGAATTAGTCAAAACTGTTAGTTATGTCACTAGAGATTTTTTGTATTTACATTATTCTGGCAATTCAGTTGAGTGAAGAGCATCAGTTTTAAGCTGTTCTGACATGGATTTGTGCATATTTTTTCTGTTTTTGTGAAATTTATTACTGTATTTATTGGGTACAGAATCTTTTGTTTTGCTTTTGTTTCAAACTGTCCATATGTTATTTTATCACATTTTGTATATGATTCTTAAAAGTTTGGCTGATCCAAGAGAATCTGATGTTCTCGTATGAGTTGTTGCAAGTTAGTTTCTTTATTGGTTTATTATTATGGCTTGATTAAATGATGGAATCAGTTAAAGAAATCAAAGAGCGCTGTCTGAAATCTAAGCTGTTGTGATACACTTTTGTTCATGTTTGCCTTAGAAGTTATATTTTTTCTAGGCATGATAATGAAACATAACTGTTCAACGAATTATGGCCGAGTTCCTTTTCTCCTTTTCTTTTCTTCAGGGCCTGTTAAAATTCTAAACAGTGCCGCATGATAAGTAGTAAAAGACTTATCCATGTACGTTAACTTTTTTTTCCTTCTAGTTTTGTAATGTAAATGCTAGTTTACTCAACTTTCTTTTTGGTTGCAGCTACAGTGAAAACATTTAAAATTTCTTGAAACTGCTAAAATCTTCTACGTTTAAGGGGCTCAAGAAACCATATTGATTTAGTGTTTAACCAAGTGTTTCGGTAATTATCCAATCTCTATTTCACAGTTTTCCATTGTATTTAGAATATGCTTAAACTTGTCATTTCCCAATTTGTTTTGAGGCAGACACAGCTGTAAACTGCTCATCATGTGTTCATATAGATCATGACAACTGTCCACTATATTCGAATTATTTACGCTGAATCTTTGTTCCCTTCCCATGTGTTATTTCATCGTGTGCTGCCAAAATGGCCTAAATCAATTTTGGATCTGCAAGAAAAAAAATTGCAAAGTATTGTTATGCTTTGGTCGCTTTGATATTTTGGCATTGTTAGAATTGATAAATTGAAAAGACATTGACATGGCACCCTCCAAAAAATGTTGTTTTTTCTTCAGATAGTACACCATGAAATGTTGTACACAGGAAATTGATCAGTCTAGATCACCGACATGTGTCTGTGTCAGACTTGAGGTAGTTGGGGAGCAACATAACATGACAATAAGATCTCTGCTTCCTTGCTTTTTTATGCTTTGTCTGTGTGAGGTTTTTTAACTGCAAAACACCGTTGTCTTTATGAGCATAATTTGATTTGTCTTTGTTTCAAGTAGTTCTTTATTGTAGTTTAGCATTATCTTAGAGTAGGTGTATTCTTTTATTGACCCCCCTCCCCCCAAATTATTCATTTGACCCTAGAAGGTAGAAGCATCATGTGCTGGAAATGGGAAGTTCATTTTTTAGAACCAACCCTTCGGGAAATTATGAGGCAAAAAATCAATATGTGACACTTCTAGTTCTAGGGTAAAAGAAATATTTACATCACTGCAGCTTCTTTTTAACTCACTTTATTGAGCACTTGTAGTGGCATCTCAATTGGTTTGATGACAGCAATGCAGTTGCATTATCTAAGGCATAGTACATTTTAAAAAAAAGCAAACATTGCTTTTTTTCTTTTCCTTTTTTATGCTTAAATCTTCTGACTTCAGTTTTATGTATTTCACAATACAACCTCTGAGATACTTAGTATAGTTATGTTATTCTTGGTTTGGGTAGATCTATTTTTATGTTAAAACAGCAGTTACTTTCAAGGAGCTGACATACAGTTTAACTTGTAGCTTTGGTTGGCTTGAAAAATCATTTATGAATTAAATGCTCAAAAACTGCATTTCTTCTATATTGTTAGGTTCAACTTAAATAATTAAAAATATTCCTCAATAAGTCTGTAGTTGTGTATATATAGAAGAATGTATTTGGATGAATGGGTACATGAATTTACTCAGACAGTGAACTATGTAAGTAAAGACATGAAAACTAGATCCAGATCCTTATTCTGTCAACTAAACAATGTACTGGTACCTTCGCTTGATGATTGCTTTCATATAGTCTTTGGTGATTTATAAATTATATGTTTACATTGACCCTGATATGTAACTTTTAGAAATTCAACAGCACCATAGAAGCCTTCAGCTTGCTTTTTCCCCTTTAAATCTTCAGTCTCTATCGCATGAAACCATTTCATATTCACATCAACATGTTAGAGTCTAAATAATTGTAAAATGTAACATGGATGATAATTTGAATACTTGTTAAATTTAGTTTACAGTCAACTCTGTTTAAGTCTTCCTTCAGGGAACATAAGCAAAAACATTGTCTGAGGTGAAACATCCAGTTATGTGCAAACCCTTATATACAATTGTCGTCATGGGACACAAAAGGAATCAAATAAACTGGAAATGGCCTTAAAAAACTTCAACTGAAGCAGAGTTGACTGTATATATATGCTCAGATAACATAATTTGAGTACTTGTTTAATTTAAAGTACAGTGGAATCCACTTAAAGTCAAGTTCTGGAAACTCTTGCTTTAAGTCGAACTGTTTTGTAGTCCCATTTTGCATTTTTTTTAAATATTATTTTCTTAAAAGGTTAAAGTCAACTTATTTTTACGGTCCTGAGGTGTTGACTTTATCAGGATTCCACTGTACAGTATATTTATTTACCAATCTTATTTAAATTTAATAGCTTATACTTACAAGTGGAAATACAAATAATTCAAAGTTCAATTTTGTTCCTGTGGGTTTTCAAATATCTATACTGAGCTTTAGCTCATGATGTATGAAAGACTGAATTTAAAAAAATATTTTTGTTAAAAGCTTTTTATCTTATTGCATCCTAATTTTGTTCTCTCCCAAACTTATGTCTTGCAACAAGTCAAAAAAAAAACAAAAACAAACAGAACAGTTTGATCATGCTTCTGTCTCAAGTTATACTGGGAGCTGTTTGCAATCAGCAGTGTTAGAACTTGTATGTAAAATTTCAAAAAAGGGAGAAAATTACGTTTAAAGTTTAGTTAGCTATAAAGGTGTATAACGCTTTGCAAACAACTTGAATCAGGTCAGAAAACTGTTCAGAAATGATTTTGGTGTCAATATCTAATACAAAAAAAATGACCTCTGAACACCCACTAAACTTTGAAATCCTATATCAAAACTAGGCCATGCAATTTTTCATAGCCATACTCATGTCATACCCATCCATTGTCATATTCATACCAATGTCATACCCAGTCATAGTTATAGTTATATTCATGCCATACCATTCTTCCGTTCATTTTTGCTTAATAAAGAAAAAGGAAACATTTGCATGTGTTTGTTACTTTCACAATATCAATATCAACTTAGTATTATTGAGTGTGTTCGAATAAATATTTCTTTAGTACATGTCGATGGCAGGCACATCAGACCTCTGATGTGGCTTCTTTTCCTATATTAAAATCAGAGGTTTGATGTGGCCGCATCGATGCATGAAATGGAGATAATGTGATGTGTACAATGAGAGAAATGAACAAGTGCTGTTAACTTAAAACCTATTGAACTGAAATCGTATAAATCAAAGTTCTTCATTGCTTTAAGTTTACACTTTTACAATCACCCATACTTAATGGGATCTCTAGAGTACATAAACCAATAACATCAAGTTTGATGATAAATCGATTTATTTTGCAACTTGTCCATATTACCAGTGGCAGATTGAAAAATGTTAAATAAGTCTGGTTTAAAAATATTTGTAATGTCTTAAAGTTTAAATGAAAAAAGTCAATTTACAAGCTTTTTAATACATTTTAAAAAAATGTATTTGTTTGATGATTGCTAGCACTGGGAACAAATTCATTTTCTGTTTTTCCGTTATCCCATTTAACTCGCCCTGAAAGCTTAACTGTTGAACACAAAAAAAAAAGATGGTTTGTGTATTTATAAGAAAAGAGAACCACTTTTAAATCTATGGGAAAGTATTTTAATATTTAAACTTTTAAAAGTTCTTATTAAATGATATAATATAGTTGCATGGATATAGTCAACATTTTTCAAATTTAAGCTGATTTGAGCCTTTTCCCCTCAAATTTGGGATTTCAGTTGAAACTTTTTACTCAATTTCAATGAGAAGAAAATCAATCAGTAATTCAACACCTTTTTGCAAAGTAACATTTTGCAGTATTAAACTTAATTAAAAGCGCAACTCTTGCTCATATAAGCCTTAGAGGCACTTGCATATTGTTACTACAAAGCACTAATAGTCTCGCGTTGTTTTCTGCTTTTTTTTTGTTCATCAGCCAGTTTACAACCCTGTGGTTGAATGGGTGAAAATCCTACCATAAATCACATTTCACATTCACAAGCTTTTATTTTTTTTTTTAATAAATAAAATTTGATAAATAAAGTTTCAAAGAAAAACTAAACTTGGACTCTTTGAGAGTGATAAAAGGATCATCTGCTTTATTTGTTGCTAATGCTAGGTGTGCAGATTTATAGAATTTTTTTTAAAGTTATAAAGACGCAATTTTGGCAACAAATTAAAAAATCGAAATTCATTTCAACTTCAAGCCATACTTTACTACCCATTTCTAAGATGTACAAACTACAGCTTTGAACAAAAATTAGTGGATTACTTGCCAATATGATGTTCCATATTCATTTTACATTGCATCTTTCGAAAAGTTCACAATTAAAAAAAAAAAAACTCATGGCATAGTGTTCCAAAAATGGGTTCAGACTACCTACTTTACATGTGGGCTATATACGAGTGGAGTAAAAAAGTAATGCCTTTTTTGCTCTGGCTCCTAATATTCCAAAATTTGCACAGTTGTAGCCTAATATAATAGCTAAACACTGGTGTCATTTAGTTCATTTTATTTTTTTCCATGTTTTTCTGAGCATAGTTCAAAATGGCTGCCCCCATGGACCACAGTCCGGGCCCCTACTGGTTGGGTCGGTGTCAGTATAATGTGACCGGCTGAGGCTAAGTCATGGTATCCCCGCTAGTCTCTGGGTGGCAGCCCGTACATTGTCATTGGGACACAAGCCCTGAGAGCACCTTTGAAGTGGAATTGGGCTTGTAAAAATACCCTTCAATCAATCTGAAGCCCCCATGGACATTCGTTTAAAAGAAAGAGCAGGGATTGAATTCCTTGTTTGTGAAGGAGAAACACCCGTAAACATACACAAACGATTGAAAATATTTTTGAGGACGACACTTTAGATTACAGCAATGTTTTCAGGCGGGTGAAGCGCATTTATGACGCTAACGGCACTGAGGAAGTGCAGGAAACGGTAAGCCGAAAAAGTTCAAGTCAATAAATTCCGCTGGAAAAATCATGGCAACTGCCTTTTGGGACACTCAAAGGGTCATTCTTGTTGACTTCTTGTCAAGAGGAGAAGCAGTCAACTCTGACTCTTACATTGACACTCTGAAAAGACTTCAGTCTAGGATACTCCGAGCGAGACCTGAGATGGGCATTGGAAATGTCCTCTTCTTGCACGACAATGCTCGAACCCACACAAGCATCAGAACAAGGGAGACATTCGCCTCGTTTGGGTGGACTACTCTACCACATCCATCGTACTCGCCTGATTTGGCTCCCTCTGACTATCGCCTTTTTGGCCCATGAAACAAGCTTTGAGGGGCAAACACGATGAGAATGATGAAGAAGTGAAAAGTGTAGTCAAGACAAGGCTGAAAGAGCAACCAATACAATTTTTCGAGGCTGGAATACGTGCACTTGTAAAGCATGTAATGTCGCTTTGGAGAGAGGCTGTGACTATGTTGAGAAATTGAAATGTAATCCCCATAAGATAAGCTTCATGTTGATGCATTTTGATGTATTTTCAACTAAACGTTTCCCTACAGCCCACGAAAAGGCTTTACTTTTTGACTCACCCTCGTACAATTGCCCACATAGAACACAAAAATAAAATAAAATCCCAAGTTAACTGGTCACTAAAGTCTTGCAGGCTCCAGTCACAGTGTGAGGCTGCTGCTCACACACCTGCACCTATGCTGTGAGCGCGACAGGTTTGATTTTTAGTTTCATGGATTTTCACATTTTCGTCAACAACATAGATATAGATGCCAACTGAGAGGCTATTTTATTTTGCAAGAAAAGATTGGAGATGTTGAATATTAGTTCTATGCCCTTAAAAGCTCTAGCACACTATTCAGAAAATTCTAGGGGCAAACCATACTCTCCTTCATCATCATAACAACTAACATACACACACTTTCAAACATCCAAAAGCTGAAGACAATAGATCTTTTACCGTATTATTTTATTATGATTGAGGTGAAATGTGGTAGGGTAGGTACAAGTAATTTAGTACATGTAGTTATTTATCACAACATTGATTGAAGCAGCTTTCGAACACAGTCAGGTTGTTGCTTGAAGAGTGGATACAGGAATGACGTGGAGGAAGGACGAAAGTGTTCCACAACATTGCACTGAAGTCTGGACCATAGTTACATGTAACATGTCTTTGTATACTGTCATTGCGATTATTGTACAAGGCTATGATTGAAGACTTGAGAAGCACCTAGGCATGCAAGAGAACAGGTTCTTGGAACATCTTCAGTGCTTTACAAAGTCGCAGGCACTTTTATTTTCTAAAGTTTTTGAAACTACAATCAACTAAAAGCTTTCAAAGTATTGTACAACATGAAACATGCAGTCATTTCATCACATACTTCTTCCATGAACGCCCATTCATACACTTTTCTATTATGACATTTCTCACTCAATGAATAAACGTTCAAAATGCTCTTAACTTGCAATCAGTAATCTCTTCATACACTTCTTCAATGAACGCCTATATATACAATACACTTTTCAATTAAAATTGTATCTTAGTGTCTTTGAAGACTCAAGTTCTCTATTGTAATTCAAATTGAAAAAGGTACTACAACCTTGACTTCTCACGAATAATCTTTCTTGTGATAATTTATAGAAACAACTGCTGTTTTTTGTCATTTCTTATCAAATCTGGTCAAAAAATAAAATTAATACAAAATCGGCAAAAATAGTTTTGGAAGACTATATCCATAATGGATTTCAAAGCAAATTCAGTACAAACAATGCAAGTGGAATCCTGATGAAGTTGGGACCGAAAACATGTGTTGACTTGAAGCAAAAGTTGACTTTAAACAATTAAAAAGTATAAAGAAAGACAAAAAGGGACTGCAAAACAGTTGCCTTTAAGCAAGATTTCTTTAAAGCTTTGATTTAAACTGTGGATTCCACTGTGTCTGTGTTTGAAAAAAGAGTAACTAAGAACCAACCTTCAGCTTTCAGTTTCACTATATTTGCTAGCTCTGTCATTTTGTGCACCAACCCAAGCCATACAATAGTGCACTTACATTGGATTGTAAGACCCTATTCAACATTTACATATTACAAGCAATGACTTACTCAGGGATGCTGAATCTACAGTTTTTCTGTATTTTTTCATTCATTGCAAAGTTTTCAGTTGTCTGTAAAGAAATACATTTCATTTTCTGCAATTGCAAAAACAATAACTTCTTCAATCTGTGTCTATATCATTCGTTTTATGTGAGATGCAAATGCTCATCTCATTTTTGTGCGTATTTTTTATATCATTGGGCACCCTGCTTACTGCTATATTTAAGCAGCAGAGCGGTGTAACAAGTGAACAACATAGATCATAATATTATGATAGTGATTTATTCCATGTAGAGTGTTGGCCTATATGTTTAGTAGGTCACTACATGTAGTGTCTGCATTGTGAATTTTGAGCACGAATTTCAGACTTCGTTTTAAATGAATAACTGTAACAAAACTTAGGAAAATAACACCTCCCGCCCCATACTCCCCATCTCTCTCTCCATTAAAAGATAGTAAGAAAATCTGAAACTCGGCAAAATGCATAGGCCCTACTTTGTTAAATCTAATGGAACAACGCTTAGTTCTAGGCCTTGCCCAACCATGCAGTGGTCCTTTTTTTAAAATTAAAAAAAAATCTACTGCAACAGCATTATTTACATCTGGTAAAAAAAAGTGAGAATTATGGCTAAGTTGTGTATCCTGCACCACTTAGTGCCGCTAAGATTTGAGACATTTGCACAAGCCTGTCTATCAACAAGTTATCTCCCTTTGATCGCGATGAACTATCAGTTGGTAGCCTAGGGTTTACCAATAAATTGTGAATAACCACCAGAAGTTAGTCGTTCCCAAATAGAGTGGTGAACGACTAATTCGTGTGTATTTTGTAAAATTATAACCTGAAAACGTCGCAAACATAGATGAAAACTACAGTGTATTCTAACGGAGTATAGGGACTATCTATTAGTTAACAAATAATACATGCAGGCCTACATTAGCATACCAAGATAGAATTAAAAAAACAAAAACAACCCAGGTGTTTTAGATAACAGTCGATGTATGAAGTAAGGAAAACAAAGGGGTCGTTAACAGTTCAAGTTTTTGGTTGTTCACATCACGCATAGCCATCGAAAAGGCATGTTTTGTTTATGTGGTAATGTGAAAAATAATTTTTCCTACAATTACGATTGATCAATTCTATTGATTTTCTTTCTTTCTTTTTTAAAAATCTAATTGTGTGTGCATTGTTTTATCTTTATTTGGGGGGGGGGGGGTTGATTAGTGTGTTCTAACAGTCTGTGAAACTGCTTACTTCTCTTCCCGAAGGAAGGCATCTTTGAGCGGCCCTGTATGGTGTAGGAAAAACCAACAAGATCCTGCATGAAGAAATAAAATACTGTAGTAGCCTACATTTTGTCTTGCATGATGAGGTTGAAATTTGTGGCTGAAAATCCTCCTATCCACTAGCCCTTACAGTATAGACTCCATATTTTTTAGTAAATCGGTGCGCTTTTATATAAAGTCTTATTTTCATGAAAAGAGCGTTTGTCGAGTAAACAGTTATCTAAATACCAAAACGTGCAATAATTTCACTACAAAATGATAAATTAAAATACACGCACAATATGTTTGTCACGCCTTCCATCCAGACAAAGATTGGCTAATCTATTCGACACCCACCAACATAGTATTGTGTAACTCCCCCCCTCCCTCCCCAACTCTCTAACCAGGATAAAGATTATCTGGCTGCGCCATTACTTGCCCAACAATAAATCAATTAATGGGCTGAAGCCCTAGTGATTACTAATGAATCATAACTTCTATAGTAATAATATTAAGTCAATACATGCAAAAGAGAACCCCCCAAAAACAAGACAACCAATACAATATTAATAAAGCACAGCATGAATACTCGCTGGAACTAAAAAAAAATATTGTATAAACATAAAAAGAAGAAAGACAAAAAATACACGGCATTTCTAAAAGCGCTTTAAACACCCAGAAAACCGTGGATTCTATAATAAATGAATACCTACTCTCTGTATTGTGCGTATTCTTGTAAAATATGACTGTATGTTGAAGTTAAACACCCCAAAATCCTCTAAAAATTAAGAACAAAACCTGGAGTCTAAATGTCTTCATAATCATTAATGCGACTGACTTCACCCAGCGAATAGTGATTTAAAGGGAACGAATCAGAGATCAAACTTAGAAATATTTAAATGATAAAAACAACACCCCAGCTTTCATTTAATGGCTCCAAAAACATTACAAAAAAATGAAAAAATAGAGTATAAATTAAAGTTATCACACAGACTACATAAAAGTACAAATGTCAAAATGGTAGTTGCTTTCCCTATAGTAGGTTACATTAAATACCTGATTAGAAAATAGAGCCGAAAGGTTGGCAGGCAGTCAAGAAATTCGAGAAAAAGGGGGAAATATTGGCAGGCAATGAGGTTATCAACCTTAAACCTATGGGACCCCATTTCGGATATATATTATGTAAATCTACTGCGAAACAAAAAAAATTCAAAAGAATAATATTTAATGAAAAAAACCCAGAGAGCTTACACGAAGTTTTGCCTGTTGATTTTTTTTGGTCTCACTAAACGGACCCGACCTTCTTTCTCATTGTAGGTTATTTTGGCCTAAGACCCGTGTTTATAGAATAAAGTCATGTTAAGCAAACCAATTTGCTCCTGGCAGTCTATGAACACAATCGATATACCTAACGGTAACAGTAAACAACCATCCTCTCTCCACTGACCTGGTTAATAATCTGATGCAGTGAGAATGTCTTAAAACCCGCGGCTGATAAAAGTACAACATCCTAAACATTTGTGTATTTGTACTACACTTTATCCTCTCCTAGTTTAATCAATTGAATATCTGCAACTGCTGAAATTTACAGTTGTATGATCAGAATTATTGATTTGACTGTGTGCACATGCCTGCTTTTTACTGATCAAGTAATCTAAAGATAATGTTAAATTCAAGAAAAGAATGGCGAATCGTTAATGTAAGCTATAAAATCATAAAAAAGCTACATTAGATTATTCGTAATCACCGTTAGACACGTCACAATTTTATGCTGTAATCAGACAAAGGGTGAGCAGTGGCGCAATCGGTAGGGCGATTGACCGCTGTCTGAGAGGTCCCCGGTTCGATCCCCAGTCCGGGCTAAATTTTATTT
>BMAT01010212.1:107593-118236 GCA_019649035.1 Elysia marginata | reverse complement strand
AAACGCTGAGGTTTAGATTGTTTGATATCAAACGCTGAGGTTTAGATTTGTTTGATATCAAACGCTGAGCTTTAGATTGTTTGATATCCAGATTGTGTGATATCAAACGCTGTCTTAACCGGAGTTCTCGTTGGCGGCAATTTATGTCGCACTGACCCTGTGCGAGGAGAGCTGTTAGCATCCATCTACACAATCCATACAACCGTTCACAACTTAAAATTATGTCCTTGTGCCACAGATCTGCGGAGTACGCGGCGACACATTTTCATATCATTCATTCCTACTCACCGAAAACCAATGCCAATCCTCGTGAATCTTGGATTTGTGCTATCATTCAGTAGGACTGAGCATTGTTTAATTGACCCTTTTCTCAAAAGAGAAACCGGGTAGGTTAGAACACTTATTATATCAGCGACCGAAATTCTGTTATACGTTGGGACAGAAATTGTTTTTATGTTGCATTTTGAGAAATAGATGTCTATTTTTTTCCTCTAAACAAAAATTATTGGAACATTTAAATTTTCTCTGTATGATACCGACACTTCAATATACAATGCCAAACCAAAAATAGTTAGTTGGGACAGACCACACTCGCCCGCGCATACTGAAAATCAATGGCTGTACTGTCTTACTTATCCGAAGTCGATGACGGTGAAATAATATTTAAAACATACGCTGGGGTGGCCGCTGCCGATGGTGATTGTGTGACAAACAAAACATGGTTTATGCAAAACACAGAACGACCTGGCAGGCTGACTGTGTTGAGTGTCACAAGTCACACTTAGTTCTCTTCTGATGACGTCATTACCACACCGTCCTGCACTGCCCAATAACTTAACTTAAAGAAGGATCATGCAAATAATTATAATAGCCAGCTTTGATTTTAAAGATATAAAGCTTTTAAAGCTTAAACTAATTACTCTAGTCCAGCCCGTAAGTCACATACATCAAGATCTAATCTAAGCAAAACAACTAAATCTAGGTGAAGTTCAGATGTAGGTCATGGTGTTCTGTTCGTGTTTTCTACTTCTAGAAATCACATCAAAATTAATTTAAAGTTAATTAAGTAAATTTTCATCTATAAAATATCAACATTTTTAAAATATCTTAATTATCGACTGCTGGCTGTTTGATTACTTTTTTCCATTAAAACGAAACAAAGAACGGCAAGCGTAGCTTTTTTTTTCTCAAATTTTAAATCATGTTTATACACTTGCTGTTCAAAAGAAAAAAAAAGAATTCGAAATACAATCTAATATACTAAGGAACTCATTCACAAAAGTTTGGTACGTTTAACAATAACGGTCATTTTTTTTCGCTAAGCGACCTGACTAAATCTAGAACCAATATCAACACACCTAAAAATAAATCTGGATTACCCTGATAAATTTCTAGAACAAAGCCATATTTTTAGACACTTAATCTAGTTTCTAGATCTAGATGTAGATATAATTTAGATTCTTTTTTATGCACAATTTAACAGAGAGAGCTGTGAAGAAGGCGAAACTATAATTTAACTATGATTGTTATTCCGCCTCCCGATTTTCGTTTACGATGTGGAAAAGCTGGCAATAATGTTTTCCTCAATTCTTTTATTCTTTTATTGATAAACAATATCCCTCGAAAACAGACGCCTCCGCCTTATTCAATATTAGGCCTACCACATACACATAAATGTATAACAGTGGTGTATCTTTGTATAGAAGAAGATGAAAATCGTCTACAGTAGGACTGAGACAAGTTCAATTTTTACAGACTTAAGAGAAGTTATTCATTATTATACACGAACGATTTCTGTCTTTGTTACAATACTACTAGTTTTAAAGCCTTGAAAAAGATAGCCGAGTTCAAACATGTTCTTACGAACAAGAACCCACACCTAGCTGTACATTATTATGAATGTCTCGCCGCACGTTATAACAAGCTGAATGTGCTATGAAGATTACCATAAATATAATTAGTATTCTTTTTCTCTCTCAATCAAAGCCATATCTGAAACTGAACTGTAAATCAAATTCTTTTAAGTTTTACATGGGGTACACTTCTTACAAGAAGAAACATGAACTGCAAATAATTTAACTTAACCAACCGTTGAACAAACGCGAATCAGTAACATTTGGAGGTTTGCGCTTGGAGATAATTGGGCATACCCCTCACCCTTCTCTCCCTCCCTCCCTTCCCTGCTATTTTTAAGGCCAAAAACTAGCCGATGTAGAGAGACAATTCTGCTAGGAAGGAGAGCGGGGCAGATTATGTACTAGAAGAGCTGCAGTTGTAAAAATTATTTCTCTCTAGAACAAAGAGAAACATTAATGTTTAAAAATCATGCCATATATAAAATCGTTGTAGACAATAACCATGTTCGTAGGTATTCAACAATACTTCGCTAACAATTTATAACATTTGCTGAAGTCAACGACGCTCGTAAAAACCGAAACTTTAGTCGCAAGTCTAGCGATCGACATCGCTAATGAATGCCTACATAGTTCAGTTTTTATACTTGAAATATGTGCAAAAATTACTGCATGAAACCAAGTGAAAATCCACATAAATTAAAAAATTCAACGCGAATCACGACGTTTTTTAATAGCTCCGTGACAGCCAGCCCTCAAGAAAAAAGCAAAAATGAAACTAAATGGTAAATAGCTGCTATCAAGTGAAAGTTACAAGGTGAGGCTTAGAACAGCTGGGCAAGCTTTGCGGTTATGGCGCCTGAATTACTCGCTTGTACGTTCAGATTGAAAAAGATGTATGAAGTTCGTTTTATCTGTACTTCATTTACGAAGGTTTGACAATAGAAACTGATTTTTTCACCTTATTTAGGTCACAGTTATGTCTATCTGTTATTGGAGGTATCCAGCCATGTCTTCATGCCTCCCTCCCTCCCTCTCTCTTTCTCCCCTAAACATTAAGACCGAACGGGTACCTCTAGGTCTAGTAAGATTAACTGTGGATTTGAATCAGAGAATGCCAAGTTTCAACGTCAGCGGCACACTTAAAGTCACAGTCAATACAAAACAAGAAAAAACCTGCATCAAATTAAAAATCTCGAAAGTCTCTGCATGCGCCAATTTCTTGCCACAGTTGCGTTGACCCGAGATAAACAGTTTAAGATTCTGCTAGCCAGAGAGAACTATTGAAATTAAAAATCGATTCGATACATCTCAATAGCTAGCTTTTTGCTGTTGCAGCTATAGGACGACCGAATATAAGGCCGAGCGACAGACATGCCAAGCAGACCGAAAACACGACATTAATAAACAGATCCACACGACAGAATTAAAAAAGAGCGAGTGTAAAGCTAGACAAAATGAAAGACAGACCTAAAGTGGGATAGACAGAGATACAGGCAGGCATTAAACCAATTGAAAGAAAAACAGACAACACTGACAGGCACACATAATTTATGGTAATTAGACAGATAAACAGGCAGACAATATTCAGACAAACGATAAGTTCGATATGATGAAGGTGCGAAGATTTTAAGTCAGCCAAAATTAATAGTTAGGGAGAGATACAGGTATACAGACAGATGCATTCGTAGATAAGCAGCTTCGCAGACAGGCAGACATACTGATGGTCAATCAGTTAGACAAACAAGCGCGCAGATGAAAAACCTGATAGAATGGCCGACAGGCACAAAGACACCCAGGATAGCAAATGGGTACCAGATTGATTCGAGGCTGTTTTGCATCAGCTAACTGAATCCAATGGAAAACTCTGGTGTATGCAAAGCGGCGCACAGGCGGAAAAAAGACAATACCTCGTAAAAACATTCACCGGTGAAGGCGTCCCTGTTGCTAGGCAACAGCTTCCTGTTGAGTAATGGATGTAAACCAAACCGAAATTACTCAGACGTGAGGATAACTTTTTTCAAGTGTGCAAGCGGCGACCGCCCGCTGACTTGGTTTTCGGGTGAGTGCGAAGTGAATAAGGCCCTCTTAAAACGCGTACAATAATTGATTATTTCAAGATGTAAATGGTTTTACAACCCAAGTGCACTTTTTAAAGTGCCCTAAAATAAAAGAAAGATAAAAAAAATTTTGTTTGAAAGTTTTTGAACGCTAAATTCAAAATGCTGTCTGGGCAATGATTAACGAATTTAAACTTAGCCTTACGGGTGGCTGTGGGAGAAGGACGCTCGCTACGATGTTTGTTGCTAGCATCTCACCAGGTTCGAATCAAGACGTCGGATGTTTAACTTACCGTTGGTCTAACTGACAGACTCCACGTTTCTGCATGTTAGAAATCCTGAAACTATGTTTTCAACATAGTGTTTTGAAAATAACTTGCACAACGCCTACCCCTCTCCTTCTCCTCCTCCTCCTCCTCCTCTCTTTCTCCCTCTAGCTTTCTCTCCTTCTCTCTCTCTCTCTCTCTCTCTCTCTCTCTCTCTCTTTCTGTATGTAAAAACTCACACATACAAACAAACATAAAGACAAGGTACGTGGGCTTAACGTTTTTGCGCAAACTATAATTATCGTTTCGACGCCAATTTTTTTTTATTCGAATACAATTTAGTATAATCTTCGTTTACTTTTTGTGCAATACTGCGGTAAAAATATTGTTAGAGGCGCCTTTCCTGTTCATCGTCCATTATATTTTATCAAACATCAGTTCAGATTAGGGCCCACATGATGAATGATTGCCACATGAGCTAACCAACGGGGATGGAAATCAGTCTTTGAGTAGGAATCTTTTGCGTGTTTCCTCATGGACCTAATAGTTTTGGTTTTGTTTTTGTTAGGTTTAATCAGTTTCGAAGTACATGGCGCGTCAGTCTATCTGCCGATTATTTTGTTGTTTATGTGATGAGAGTGATAAAAGTATTTATTTTCTCGCCCATCTCGAAAAGAGGATGTCTCACTTCCGGCAGCTCTTGCAAGAACTATGACCTCACTAAAAACGATAGATGCGTTTACATCTCATTTCGTTTACATATTCACATTATAATCGACCCCCTATTAGTATTAGTACCTCAGACTTGAATAAAACTAGATCTATGCTCTGCAGCGAAACGATTTTCAAACTCAAGTTCTTAGAGCGGGGCAATCACTAATTGTCTGCAATGCCATTTACGCACCCTAAAGCAGAAAGACATGTAGCTATAGTACACACGCTCTCTCTCACCTCCCCCCCCCCCAAACCGACGACTTAAAAGATAATATGTCAATATTAAACGCAGAATGGTGATAATCAACAATTAATAATTATACATTCTGTTGTGTGTATATCCTTTGGATAGGACAATGTTTGTTTTGTGGTACCTGTTGTCTACACCGCCATCAATGCTGAAAGCTGTACAACTCTTATTATTAATTTGTTTCCTACTTTGAAAGGCATAGGAGATTTTGTGACTGTTTCTTGTTACCTTGGAGAAAAGCTCGGTTTCCTTATTATTTTGCAAGATTTACGAAGAAACAATTTAATTTAATGACAGCCGCATTGGCAAGCGATAATTTTTAAAAATGTATTACTAAAAACACTATTATAGCATTCGGTCCGAGAATGTGAAGAGAAAATATATTTTTCATTGGAAGAACAAATCATTATTTTACATTACAGACTTTCAAAATCCAAACCAATTACGTCCATGCAGGTATCCCGCTTCCACATCTTTGGTTTAGACCTAACTCGCTATTTACTTCTCTTTTTATTTCGCCTTCTATCTATTTGCTTTGTTAATAAGTTAATCTATTATTTCTCTATGTCTCTCTACATTTCCCTCTGCCTCTTCTCTTCCCACTAATTGGAGAGATGTGCTGAAACTCTTCAAGGAAGTTACAAATATCAGCAGAGAACAACGATTAAAGTGTCAAGGCGGACTTTGCGGTGACATTTATCATTGAGTACTTTTATACACTTGGCATATTAAATCGTCGCTCATTCTCACATAGCATGGTGCGAAATCCGTAATGGAGTTTTGTTGTCGTGAGAGCATTATTTTCAGATGTAGGTAAATATCACTACTTTGACCTATGGTATTATAAACTAAAGTGTACGATCTACCATCTCAAATGTTTCTACAGTAACAGATTTTTTCCAACCATCTGCAATGACTTACAGAAGCTGCTGCAATCTGGCAATCTTTGCTTGTTCTTTTTCTTTAGTTTTATCTACCTGTAGAATCATGAAGTATACATATTTACTCTTGTTCGAAGTGCCAATTAATTTTCAGTGACATGTCATTACAGTAAGATCCCATATTTTCTAAGACGATTATTCCTTTAAGGGAACGATGGGTCTCGACATAGATTTGCTTTTACGTTTTTTAAGTAGAAAGAACCTGAGCAAAAGCTTGTGCCTTACCAGAGCGAGAACTGTTATTAAATAAAGTAAAACCCAGTCAACTCGGTTGAAAATAAGATGTTACCATCTCAAATTTCCCGCAATACCATAACAAATTAAACATATAGTGTTTTATGTCTTGCAATCAGTCTAATTGGGCCGAATAATTATAGTAGTTTTTCACATAACAAGGCGGTTATATTTCAAACAATACGATTTTCTGCATTTCACAAAGTTTCAAATTTCCTAAATATTAACATCATTTTGAAAGAAAGATAACTAATCATCTGGAAAAAAATATATACATAAATAGCGGAGTATGTTCACTTTTGAAATCTAGATGTTTTTTTTCCCTTTCGGCATGTTTGGTCCTTGAACTGTTAACGTTTCTGCCAACTTGAATTTTTCGAAATCCGACTCCTCTGAACTAGTTGCAAGACACAGAACAGACTGGTATTTCCAGATTGTTCTTTTTTACCGTTGCATTTCGCACTTTTGTACAATGAGAGTTTCCTCTCTCTCTTTTATGATGTGGATTCAAAGCTTCTAGTTCTCGAATGACAACTTCTGATATCAAGGTTATTATACCAAGGAACAGCAAACAGCAAACAATGCATAAGTTGATTTAAATCCCGCTTATTACTATAAGGCATGTTGTGTTTGACAGATATACTTCAAGTTAAATAATATGAACATCAAGAGATTAGAGATGGGTCGACTAAAATAAGAAATTCGGGCGGTAAAAGTAGTTAGAAGAAAATGTAGTTGCAGTTAGTAGTTAGTTTTAATACTATCAACAGTATCAGCAGCAGCAGCAGCAACAGCAGTGGTAGCAGTCGTAGTAGCAGCAGCAGTAGCAGCAGTAATAGTAGTAGTGGTAGTTGTAGTAGAAGTAGTAGTAGTAGTAGCAATAGTTGTTGTTGTAGTAGTAGTAGTAGTAGTAGTAGTAGTAGCAATAGTTGTTGTTGTAGTAGTAGTAGTAGTAGTAGTAGTAGTAGTAGTAGTAATGTAGTAGTAGTAATGTAGTAGTAGTAGTAGTAGTAGTAGTAGTAGTAGTAGTAGTGGTAGTAGTAGTAGTAGTAGCAGTAGTGTTAGAAGTGGCAGTAGCATTAGTAGCAGTACCGGAAGTTGTAATAGATGAAGGAGCAGGAAAAGCCATGGTAATACAAAGTTGTAGATCTAGTAGTTGTTTACACAGTGGTAGTTGAGGTAGTAGGTGTAGTAGTAAGAGCAGAATTACCAGCAGCATCAACGCTAATAGCCGAGCAGCAGCAATAAAAATTAGTGGAGTTAGAATTAGTAGCTGTTGTTTTACAAGTGAATAAGTCATTCGAATGCTAGGCGAAAAAAAAATCGGTGAAATATTTTTTGCGACATAACTACATTGCATTGCATAAATGTAACCATAATTTTAGACCACAGGCGTGATGATTTTTTTTCTTTTCAGAGTGCGGCAATTCTGTTTGACAAACAATGGAACTTTTCTTCGCGCTTTAGATTTCCCCTTATTCTCGACCTCTCTGTGTTTACGCGTGAAATGTTGGGTGGATGAGAGAGTGAAATTGAGGTGAGATGTTTCGCAATTCCATTGATCTTTAATTATCTCTCTCCCCCCCCCTATTTACAACGATTTCTGTGATATCCATGGTGAGTTTGGGGAACACGGTGACACAATATTTTCTGTAGGAGAAAAAGTGAGTTAGGTTTTTTATGTTCTTTCACGAAAGATAACTAGAAAAGGGAAATCGAAGAGGAATAGGGACAGTTACAAAAAGAGGTAAACAGCAACGACAAAAAAAGAAGAAGGAAAAAGGTAAAAGAAGATATTTTAAGAAATTTCCTAACCTACTAAGAATCCTTCCACCTTAATCAACTGTAGAAACTCATCGAAGAGACCACACATTAGACCTTGTATTTACCAACACCAAAGATACACCATTCTCTTATTATGAATCTGTCAAAAAGACCACTGTAGAATATTTGATCGTCATTCTATTCCATTCAAACTCACCTTTAAAACCGCAGCATATTGAGAAAACGATGAGAGATAGAAAGACAAAGGAAATGGACATTTGCGCTTTTATACACGATATTACGACTCAGGAATTGTAGAACAAGTCTGTTGCTGAGAAAAATGATATTTTTAACAGAGAACTTTCTAATTATTTGTTTAAACATGCTTCATATTCAATAAAACTATGTAGTTATTCATGGTAACATCTAGAGGTATAGTCAAGAGATTCGTGCGGCGAAGATAAGTCAACGTTTAGATGAAAAAGAATGGAAGCAGTCAAAACTAGAAGTTCATCGTTACATACTTGAAAAAAGCAAGAAACAGTACCAACAAACTCATAATCCGTGCCAAAAATATACATATTAAGGAAAAAATCTGTGAAAACAAGCAAAACGGCAAGGAACTGTTCAGGATTATGAATTGGTTATTGAAACATTCAAAACTCAACTCTCAAGAACTCAGGGAGACCTTTGCAAACTATTTTGAGATAAAAACCACAAATATTCGGGAAACTTTTAGACGAGACATAATATAAGAGACAGCTAGCGTTACACTAGTAGAAGAATGTCTATAACTCTAAACCTAGACCTGTATACTTTGGTGTTCCTCAAGGTTCGGTGCTTAGCCCATTACTTTATTTCATAAATACATAACCCCTCGAAGACGTAATTAAGCAACATATACATGCATATTAGATTTCTATAAATGCATGCTGATGATACTCAAATCTATTTTCCCCTAAAAATGCAGATTGCTCCTTGAGATGCTTAGTGGAGTGCTTAAACGACATCAAGGACAGGATGACAAACAACAAACTCAAAGTACAGGAAGAAAAGACGAAGGGTTTGTTAATACCACCTAAGAGAAGTAAAATTAAAGCTGAAATAGACAGTCTGAATGTAAGTGCAACAAGAGTGACTAAGCCCACAGGTGACGATGTTAGCAAACTTAGTTTTCCCTTTGATGCTAATTATTTTTATGGAAAGTCATTTATAAACATGCTTGTGAAAATTGCCGCAACCACCTTAGGAATTTGTACATTCTTTCATAAAAAAAACTTTTTCACAACGATATTAACTAATCTAAGGTAACGTTATTCTGCTATAATGTATGCATTAGCACCATCAAGCACTGTTTCGGTGGATTTTAGGCGTTCTGTTGTGAAATATTATTACTATTAAAATCATCATTAAAAGAAAGGTAGAAACAGTGAGAATTAGAGAGATATAGAGAAAAGACTAAAAATAGGATTTACTGCATCCTTAATTGTGGTGGTAAGACTAATGACAATTATCTGAAACACTTAAGTACCACTGTTTAATCTAATGTTTCAGTGCACAACACCATAATTATGTTCTGCTGTGTGACACAATTATATTTAGCAAGTCTTTTAATAGTAGCATGCACTTCGATCACTGCGGAGGCGATCTAGAAAGGAAAAGTGACGTCCATGCAACCTCCCGTCTCTCCTGATTGGAGAATGTATTTTTGTTATGACTTCTTCTTCTTGTTCTTCATCTCCTTCTTCTTCTATGCATAATTTTGTTCTTGTGAGGCGTGTGATTAAAGAGTGACGTTATCATGCTATTAAAAAAGACAACATTGTACTACTTAGGTGTATGGAAATACTCTTACTCCCAGAAAGTACGCGCAAACTATGGTTTGATAAAAGAAACATTTAGCCTGTCATTGTTATAGAATCTTATATAACCAGACAAAACAATTAGAGCAAACAGCCATCCCTATTTTACTATCGTTATACTAATTAGCAGCACAATTAAGGACGTAACCCATCTTTCTCCCAAAATTAATATTCAATTAAAAGCGCGGAAAATGAGCGAACTTCAATGTTGACGTCACGCTATGGCAACCCTGTAACGAAAATGAAACAGACAGAGAAATCCGGGCGTCGGAGAGACTACTCGATAAGCTCATTCAAATCTCTGTCTTTGTCCATTTTTACATCTCCTAAGTTTTAATAAGATGTATGTACGGAGATCACCGTTCTAAGCAGACACCATGGAGCCGGATTCCAGTCACTGGAGGCGACCCTTTAAGGTTTGATAACCATAATTATACAAGCAGAGGTTGTCTATCGACCACAGGGGTGATAGGAGAGGTACAAAGAGACAACGATAAGAGAGAGCGACAGAGAGAGACAGAGAGACAGAGAGAGTTGAATGGAGTTGATATATTGTTCAGTAAAAGAAGAGGGTGTGTGCCAGCTAGATAAATGGAGATATTGTATGAAGGTAAATTTTATAGACATTAAAGAAGAAAAGCGAAAGAAAGAAAGAGAGAATGAGAGCGAGAGAGAAAGGAAGAGAGAGAGAGAGAGAGA
>BMAT01010212.1:70233-85433 GCA_019649035.1 Elysia marginata | reverse complement strand
CATTGGGACCCAAGCCCTGAGAGCACCTTTGAAGTGGAATTGGACTTATTAAAATACCCTAAAATCATAAATCAAATCTTCTTCTTCTTCTTCTTCTTCTTCTTCTTCTTCTTCTTCCTCTTCCTCTTCCTCTTCCTCTTCTTCTTCTTCTTCTTCTTCTTCTTCTTCTTCTTCTTCTTCTTCTTCTTCTTCTTCTTTTTCTTCTTCTTCTCATTATTAATATTATTATTATTATATCATTATTAATTATTATTATTACTATTACTAATATTATTATTATTATTATCATTATTAAACTTACGGTGTTTATGGGAACACTGTCGCTAAGAAGTAGATGTAGTGTCAAAAAGATAGTAAGTAAATAAGTAATAGAATCTAGCCTTTCATGGAAAAAAGCACGACCAAACTTGTCTTAGCTAAAGAGTGAAATTGAGCTACAGACAAAGAAGCATGAGTTAAATCAGAGAGAAAGAGAGAGATAGGCAGAGAGAGAGAGAGAGAGAGAGAGAGAGACAGAGAGAGAGAGAGAGAGAGAGAATCAAAAATCTTTTTTTTACTCTAAGCTATACGATAAAACGTACCGACTATTTATTTGCAAGGTAGGTCTGCCACCAAAACTGGGGAATGAGAGCAGGCACTCAGCCAAAACAGACTGGTGCTGTGGTGCGCATTTAACAGAGAAAAGAATAACTTAGTGTACTTCATCTAGATCTAGGTTATCTTGATGCGGCTGCCGAAATATCCGACAACAACATTTGCTTGACGGAGACTGAACAGCGCAACCTGACCCAGCTGTACCGAGCATCAGATAAGTAGGGCTTGAACCCAAAAGGAGGCTATGTAAACAAACAAAAATACACCTGTGGCCTTGACGGTATGTTATGTTAGGGAACTTGATGTATGAACCAATTTGCCAGGTTTATACGCCATAGGGATAACTGACATTTACTGAAAAGTTACACCTAATCCGTATAGATCGAGACCATAGATATCCAAAGAAGAATAGGCAAGAGAAAGGATTTATATTCACTGATTGTTTTAGGGCAGTTGGAGCAATGTGCTCCAAAAATATCGAGATTGTTTCTGCTTCAAATATCCTGAGTGGTACAGACCAACTAGAACAGTATGCTTGAGGTTTTTGTGAGTGTTTTTGGCATAACAAATAATTGGGTCCTTTCATATAACAATCAAGGTATATCAACTGGCTTTAAAATTGTACTTTAAGTGATCAGATAGTTTAACGAAAGCCCAAGGAGATTGCGATCAAACCGAAAAGCGCATCGCCGAATGCCGCGTTTTTACAGGACGTGTGGGACAGAAGCCAAATCCTGGGGAAATGGCCATCAGTTATTCTTCATGTATACAATGTTTCTTTTTTTTTTTTAATTCGCAAAACGATACTTTTTGTACATTGCGTTTTTCTTATATCACGCTTTAGATCAACGGAATAAAGGATGACTCTGCACTTTCTACCTAACATCTTTAGTCTTAGATTTAGAAACGTTTCTTCAGTTTAGAAATAATTAAGTGGGTTTGGTATGTCAAAACTCAACAACAGAGCACTTAGTTTTCCGATTAGACATAACGCATTTCATTGCCACTACAAAGTAGTTTCCCCTCCTCCCTGTTAAAAATAAGGCAGTGGGAAGAGCATCAAACGTGACTATGCCCTGCTTTTCCCTTGCCTCGTCATGTTTCATCTAAAGCCGGTATAATTTCGGTATTTCTGTGTTTTCCCTATCTTTTTCCAATAAGTATTTTGTTTGAAAGCGGCAGTGTGGTAATACGAGGGGCGTCTTGCCATGAGACGCTTTCTGTACTGAAAACCTGTAGTCTTTTTTTCCAACATACTGAAGTTTATTTCTCTCTATTTAAATGACTTGTTATCGAAAGCGCTTAACCAAAAGGTGGTTCCAATATTTAAATTAACGATCTTCAACAGTCATGGTTAACATGAAAATATTTAACGTGTCCAGGGATGCTAACTTCCAAGCTGAATCAGTCTGAAGAGACGAGAGTTATCGTTTCTATCGATTCTAGTGACCTATTTAGCTAGTTTGCTTCACAAAGGAACGTTGCTCACCTCATTTCAGATTTGGTTTTTTTTTTGTTTTTGTTTTTGTATTTAAAATCAAGATCTACAATTGTCACTCTTAGTGCAATTTCTTGTTGTTGTTTTTTACTTATGCGGAAGTGCACTTTATAGTAAACACGCACATCACTATGCAAGCAATGAGTTTTTAGCGTGGAAAACTTTAAAAAAATGTTAGTTTGGCTTTCGACCAGTTTTAAGGATAAAATCTGGTGATATTCGACAATAAACATTGAAAAAATTGCACAGGTACATTTAAATCTCTATTAAGATGCAGTGATGTGTGTCTAATCAGACTTTTTCTGATTAATAAATTCAATTGTGAGGTGTAACTAGTCCTCACTAGTGATAAATCGGCTAGGGCCAAAAATTCCTTATAAAGAATATTACAAACCATCGTTATTATGCAACAAAGAAGCGGTTTGATACATTAATTTGCCCTAAGCCCATTCACTGATTTTGAGATAAACCATTGTTTTAGCATCATAGCGATATGAACACATGTCTAACATCCGTCATGTCAAGCTGGCTTTAATAACTAATATTAACCACTAATAACAATGACTATTATTATTATTATGACTAGCATTAATACAGCGTCTTTTTCTATGGTAGCTCAAAGCGCTTTACAGTAAAATTGGCAAAAAAGAACAAACACACAAAAATTGCAGCAATTAGGACAGCAGACATCATTAAGTTTAGTACAGCAGTAGAGGATAGCAGAGGACGTATCGAAAGTAGTGGTGGTGGTGATAGTAGTAGTAGTAGTAGTAGTAGTAGTAGTAGTAGTAGTAGTAGTAGTAGTAGTAGTAGTAGTAGTAGTAATAGTAGATGTAGTAGTAGTAGTAGTGGTACTAGTAATAGTAGTAGTAGCAGCAGTAGAAGTAGTAGTAGTAGTAGTAGTAGGAGGAGGAGGAGGAGGAGGAGGAGGAGGAACAGCAAGAGCAGCAGCAGTAGTAGAAATAGTAGTAGGGGGAGTAGTTGTAGTAGTAGTAATAGTAGTAGTAGCAGTAGCAGTAGTAGTAGTAGTAGTAGTAGTAGTAGTAGTAGTAGTAGTAGTAGTAGTAGTAGTATTAGTAGTAGTAGTAGTAGCAGCAGCAGCAGCAGCAGTAGAAGTTATACGTTTGTAATAATATTGCTATAGCAAAATTTTTATTACGGTACTTCATGACATTTAGACATTGAAGCAGAAGAAGATGCAATAGCATGCATGTTTCTTACCCCCAATATACTCACATTATCGAATCCCAATTGGAACTGCAGGGTCTGCAGGCTCGAGTTCACAATCCAAAAACAAAACGTCCATGGTGGTTTAGTTAAATCCCGTGTCCACGATGCAGCGATCACAAAAAGTCATTCTCAAAATCTATCTAACACTGGAAAACCTTTCATTTATCTTTTCAAGGATCTTATCTGAGATTGTCGAGTAAAGAAACCGTATCCGCTTACTAGTGGCTGTTTCCGCTGGGTGTATAAAAAGGTCTTGAAAAACACCAGTATCACAATGTACCGATTCGTTGTTGGTTGGTTTTGTTTTCTGTTTTGCTTTGCTTTTTTGTCTAAGTAACGTTTGATTCCACAAACCAAATCTTTTTTTGCTGCGTGTACCTAAACACTCTTTAAACTGTCTTTCCTTTAAATTGTGAATCTTATTTTGCCTGGCTATCAATAGAGCCTTAGGCTCATATCTTTTTAAGATTATACCATTCTATATTGGTTTAAGTCTTGTAGTGGGGCATGCAATAGCATACACTGCCTACAATAAAAACAAAAGTAGTCAACCCTTCTCTTGAGAGCAAGATAAACACAAAAGGCCTTTTTAAGAGCAAAGTTGAGTACTCAGAGTTAAGTGTGTGGATGTATATTGTAACGCAAGTCTTGTAGAAGATACTTGTAATGTTTTCCACTTGCAATTCTCGTTAGTCAAAAGCCTCGCTATATCCACCCATTCAAAAATTACAGCAAAAGTCAAGCTCAGCAATTTAATAAAGATGCAATAACATGCTTTTGGCTAATCTATAACATATTAATAAACAAATCTAAAACTATTATTTTTATTTTGCGAATATCTTGAGGATTGCCCTCTTTAAAAGATCATTTAAAGTATATGTATTTCATGTATAGTTAATTAATTACATGTATTTTTAGTTATGAGCCGAGCGTTGTCTAAAGGAAGTATAGCTCTAGATGCTACAATTCCTCACAGCAATGTAGAATTGCTTTTACATCTTGAGCTAATAATATCCATCATCTTCAATCGGTTGTGACCTTTTACCTTTAGAGCTAATAAGATCTATCGTCCTAAACAAATGGCAAAATCTTGCAGTCACTTCTTACAATTATATAACCATAAAACAGGTTGTTATCGCGATGAAATGAAAAGATTACTAAAATTACGCTGTCAATCGGTAAACTTTTCTAAAACGCATATAGTAATTTTATCGACATTATATGAAGCGGAAAGTCCTTGACATCAAGATCAACATGTAAATTGGTACCTGTCACTCGCTGACCACAGTTAGATCTACTTGTAGGAGAAAACAGTAAACAACCAACTTCTATCAAACACGAACTCTAGGCCTGGCTCTAACGAAAAAAATCTGATGGGCCGACTCCAACAGTTCCGAATATACAAATGTGTGAGTTGGTTTGGTACTGACCGACAGTGACTGAGAGAGCACCATCGGGTGAGTGAGTTGTGTGTGTGGGTCAGGGCAGGACGGTCTAGTCCAGTCTAGACTGAGTCAGTCACACAGGGGCCGTGTGGACACTTGGCAGAGGGGACAGTCTAGGGGGTGGGGGCGGGGGAGGAGGACGGTGTAAGCTTCTAGAAAGTCGAAATTTGAGGAGGCAGGAAGTCCTTCTTCCTGTTGTGAAAAGGAGGTCAATAAAGGGCGGACTGGTATAACGTTGAAAACCTAGGAAGTCCAATCAAAAGCTCTTAATATTAGTAAAGTAGTCTGAGACAAGACCTGAGAAGCAAAAATAGCATAGCCAACTATTTGAGAGAGCTTTGAACAGTATTAGGATTTTTTAAAATTTAAAATTTTGTTTGATTTTGGTAAGTCGCGCGTGGCCTTACCAAAATCGAGCTCAAAGGTATTTTTGAGATTTTAGATACAAATGTCTTGCATACTATTGCCTCGATTGAATGAAGAGACATGTTGTAAGAGAGAGCGAGAAAAAGGAAGAATGAGAGAGAGGGGGATGGTAGATACAGATACAGACTGGCAGAGAAAATAACGGAGAAAAGGAGCCAGAGATATTTAAGCTAGTAATATATGGTAGACAGATAGACAAACACCCCGACAGGCTGATAGATAGATAGATAGATAGATAGATAGATAGAGAGAGAGAGAGAGAGAGGTAGATAGATAGATTGAAAGAAAGTCCAATTCTAGTATTTCGAATACCATATGAACATAATTAAAAAACTAAACTAAATTATCAATATAGATTAAAGAAAGGATAAACTAGATAGTCGTAATAAAGTTCTAAATAGGCAAACGTTTGGGATATAAAGGTTCGAAGTGAATGGACTTGACAGTCATTTGTTTGTAAACAATGAATATTGTTAATGTCGCTGTCAATAAACCACATCCTCTACCATGTCGATCTTGTTTTATGTCACCATTGTTGTTCACATCGAAACAAGGCGTCGTCTAGCCAGCAGTGTGCCTGGCCATAAATTGTGTTCACTATGTCTAACAGCTATCGTTACATCTAAGAGGAAGATGGAGGAATTCCCAGTGAGAGAGACAGGGGGAGAGAGAAAGTAAGAGAGAGAAAGAGAGGGAGAGAAGAGCTAGAGATTGAGAGGTTATTAGATATCATTGCTGACTCGTGAACTGAGTGAACAGCCTCTGGTAACCCTGACACTGACACTTAGGTGGGGGAAATCAGGTCATCTAATGTCATCACTACACGGTTGTCAGTTCAGGGAGAGAGAGAGAAAGAGAGAGAGAGGGGGAAGGAGACAATAAGCTTCTACAACAAACATAAGAAAAGGGCGGAGGCCATGGCACACAGTCAAAAAGACAGACAGAATAAATCACATAGAGACAAAGAGAGTTACACTACATAGATAGAGACATAGAGAGAATTCTATAGGTACGAAGTTTGTTAAAAGATCGTATTTCAACTTTTTTCATATATAACTGACCAACACTGAAACTTCCGCTTTAGACATTATTATTAACATTACAGAAAACTACATTATGCTATGTCAAACACTCGAAAGGAATATCTAAACTCTTGAAAACCGATTCATAAGAATGTTGGAGTTGGAACCAAGAAGGTAAGCACCGTCTGAGAGCCGTTAAATTTTGACACGTTTGAATACTAAAAAAAATATACCTTTTCTACAACAAATCCTCGTAATTCTTCTCTTCCGTCTCCTCCCCCTTTTCTTTATAATTCATGTTTTTTTTTGCTATCAAAACAAGGAGATAAGAGGAAAAAGAAATAAAATAATAGGCCAAACAGCAAGCGGTTCAGCGACCGTCTAGACTTTCAAAACAGATACAAAAAAGCAAGATATGGAGAGATGAGGTGGAAAACGAAAAGCAATACTGGGGAAAATGAGTCTTATTACCTCAGAAAAAGGGGTCACAGACTTCCAGAATGAAAACATACAAAAAAACGACACAAAGTTTCATGCAGGCAAATTAACCTAAAAGTATTCGAAAAAAAAAACCCAATAAAATGTAAATAATATTCATACGGACAAAAAATAGATACAAGAGCACACAGAAACAAATACAAAAAACAGGCATAATATATGGACTGACAAGGAAAGAACACAAATTAAAGCCAGACATGGACGCAGAGAGGAAGAGACAGAAAGCGACAGAGCGAGACAATGACAAAGTTGGACAAAAAGCGAAACAAGCGCTAAAAACCATGCAGACCCTGAGGCTACTCAGACTACCCGACCGCTCTAACAAATCGATCTGCAAGATTCCTGATGTTAACACCCAGGCAAGGTCATAACAGAGAGAGAGAGAGAGAGAGGCAGAGAAAGGAGTGGGTAGGAGGAAGGGGGTGGGGACAAGAGGGGAAAAGAAAGCAAAGGGACAGAGAAGGGATAAAGTCGTAATTAGACCGACCTTGGAGGAAACAATAGCAATCTGGTCGGGAAAAGCCAGCTAGTTGTACATGTTGCTACAACAAACCTCAAGTGGAGAAGAAAACTTATGAAGATACAAAATAGCCGTATCGATGGACTGAACGTGAGAACACTTGAGAATTTCTCCAAACTCGCTGAACGTAAGGAACATCATCACTGCATTGAAATTGAGGGCAAGGTGGCAGAACAAGTAGAAAGTTACAAATATCTGGGTGTGCAAGTAAATAATAAATTAGACTGGACACCCCACATTAAGTCTTAAATTTCAAAGACAAATAGAAGAATGTATTTTGTCAGAAAATTAAACAACTCCAGAATAGACAAGGTTTTTATCTCATTGTTTTACCAAGCAGTCATATAATCAGTTATTTCTTTTTGTGTATGTGCATGGGAAAGGAATGCCATTTTTAAAGATATAGCTAAAATTACAAGTGTCATCAAGAATGCAACAAAAAATACTGGTATTACTCAACAGACCTTTGATGAAATGCTGATAAATTTTTCAGAAAAAAAGATGATTACAATTCTTAACGATCCATCTCACCAATAGCACAGCCGGATCCTTTTTTTTTCAGAAAGAAGCGGGAGGTTCGTTTTAACAAAAACAAATACCGAAAGGTACAGAAAATCTTTCATGCCTAGAACGGTGAGGAATTTTTATAATAAAAAAAATCAAGAAAGATGAAATTTTTAAAATTCTGTGATACTTCATATACACGTCTTTTACTTCTTCAATAACCTGTGATTAGTTATATAATTAAATATGTATCAAATCTTTCTTGAATGCACCACACATTTCTTATTATACAGTTATACTTATATGTATATATTACTTCATTTTATTTCTTTTTGTTGGTTTGTATTTATAGTTCTGATGTATCCTATGCCATTGCTGTTCCATACTACCTAAATTAACAGTACTCTATGTTTTTATGCATGTATTTTAATTTATGTATCTTTATAAGTTTATGTATACATGTTTTAATTTCTGCATGCTCCACCGAATTTCCTTTGGGGCAATAAAGTATTATCTTATCTTATCCTAACACTCGAAAACATGACCGAATGCGCTGAACGTAAGAACACTCGAAAACATGACCGAACGCGCTGAAAGTAAGAACACTCGAAAACATGATTGAACGCGCTGAACGTAAGAACACTTGAGAACACAATCAAACTCTTGATGTTGCAAACATATTGAATTATCCTGAAGAGCTGTTAAACTTAACTCAACCCGTATTGAAAGCATACCGTTCTGTTATTACATAACAATGTAAACATAGAGAAGTAGCCAGTAATGTAATGCATAATTATGGCACTTGGGGGTGGGGAGGCATGGCACTGGGAGGACCATGCAGTTTTGACCAATCCAATAATCACTACTCGCGTAACAATACCAGATGTTCTGGAATCTCTTTAAACTGGAGTTCTGCAGGGTGCACAAAACTAAACGTTATCAAATGATACTTTATGTGTCGTAGGAAGGGTTATATATGAGGAAAAGACCTAATTATCGGATCATACTCAAGTGAACGGTATGTGCCTCTTCTGACAAGAGCTGTACCATCAGACCAACATCCCTGACTCTATCGCTACTACCCCATGGCGATTAGATTTGAAATAAAACTCACATAACTGTAGTTTTCTAAGCGTTTTAATCGTTAAATGGGGCAATTTCTCCGACTGAGTAATTTGAAATTCATTAAGGATGTGGAACACACAGAAAATCGTTTATAAGTTGTTTTTTTTTTTGTTTTAGAAAACTAGGGCAGTCGTTTGTGGGGCACCTGCAAGCTGATGTCACAGAAAACTCGCGCACAAAAACGTTACATGTACAGGTAAAGCTAGATTTAGATTAACCTGACTGGTAGAGCCTGCCTCATTGATTTCATCGGTTGGAAGTCACAGCCGGATCGGTAAAGAGTCAAGTTAATAGAAAACAGAGGGTGAATGTTATGGTGGGAGACGAATTCGTTTCAATTATCACAACATCATTAATCTGGAAGCACTGTAGATTTGGGTAGCAAAAGTGATTCTATGTTTTTCACTTAAAATGGTTGAAAATCGATATACGCTCGCTCTTTTGTCATTCGAAATCTTCATTAATTTACGATGCAACTTATAAGTACAAGGAAGATCTAGAGGCTTTATGCTCTGTGTCGCATTATTTTTAACATTTTGTTTCATTTTTCTCTGTTTTCAAACCCCAAAAGGATAATAATCATATTTACAATGGCTAAAATATCTAAGGTACCGAATGATTTTAGAAAATTAATGGTCTAAAGTAGGCCATTTTCACCTGAAGGATACTTCAATATATAATATACTGCTGGTTTCATGCCTTGATTACGCAGTGACTGCCTCCGCTATTTATTCTCACGACCTGGATGAATGAGTCGGAAGTCGCATTTTTATTCACATTCCACGGCGATGCTTTTTTCATTTTTTGAGAAATGATGTTTTTTAAGCTGCCAAAAGTTTTTTTTAGGTTAATTAAATCATCAAAACGTTTTAGCAACTTTTGTTAATTATAACACAGAGAACGATGACGAAAAATTGACTTTTAAAAGGCGTTTTCCCCCCCAAAAAGGCTTTCTAACTTTCGACTCTTCGCCCTGGTCACGAGAAATAATATTGTGTTCTTTTATAGATTTCATCGACTCTCTATACACAATCTCATGGAATTTAACAATCGATTGACAATTTAAAAAGTCGACTCAGCCGACTGCGGGTAAACAAATAACCCTAAATACACCAATGTTGAGCGAACTACCCAGGTGGCTGTTTTTCTCGTCAGGTGACGCCATCATGTGTCTGGCGAAATAAAAGGCTATCGATAAAGGGGAAATAAATACCTCGGGCAAATTGTTGCGATATCGATATCCTTGCCCGCTTGGCAATTATCGGTAGCCGCTCGGATGTTATTTCCGGTTACTTCCCTTGACTCGAACACCACCCCCCCCCTCTGGAAAAGGTTGCGTTAGATAGTTAGATAGGTTGCGGGGAAAGTACGTCTCTTTACAAAAAATAAAGAGTAACATTCGTCGCTCTTGGGAATATTATTATAAGACGGTTGTAGACTGAGCATGTCTTTGCTTTTGTGTGTGTGAGGGAGAGGGAAGGGTACACAGAAATGGAGAAAGTTACAAAGGCTGAGAGAGGCAAACAGACAGGGCATAAGAAAGGATCGAGAGAAATAGTGAGAATAAGAGAGAAAGGAGAGAAAGACAGAGAGGCGGAGGAACAGATAATAGGTGGAAAATTTAAAAAGAACATAGAGAGAGGCAGTCACACAGGAAATAGGGCAAAACGAGAGAACGACAAATAGTGAAAATAAAAAGATAGGTAAATAGATAGAGAGAAAAAGGTATAGAGAGAGGGGTACATACAGAGAAGGAGAGAGAAGGGAAGAAAGAGAGAAAGAGAGAGAGAGAGAGAGAGGAGGAGGAGGAGGAGGCAAAGCCACATGGATAGAAAAGCTTAAGATTTAGGGAGAAGAAAGAGGAAAACTAAGCAGAGACCACCAAAGGGCGAAAGACAGAAGTTGAGAGAAAAGGAGATAAATAGATAGATAGACACAGACATAGAGAAAGAGAGAGAGAGAGAGAGAGAGAGAGAGAGAGAGAGAGAAATCACTACTCGTGTGATATTTTGTGATAAAACCACCTCAATTAACAGAGCGGATATTGCTACTTCCCGCTACAATATTGTTTCTTTGTCTGAATCCATTATCGGTAACGCTAGATTATCAACAGGTTATCAATTCACAAAAGGAAAAGAATTTAAGCGACATTATCATTAATTATATACACAGAGTTGATAGAGGGAAAACTGCTGTCTCCGACTGTTTTTAATGTTTCGTCGTGTCATCGCCATCTCCTCTTCCTTCTTTTTTTTTTCTTTAGCCTGGCCATCAACATCATTACCTTGCACGGCTGATGCTTGCATATTTATTCTTCTGAGAATAAAAAAAAAAACAAAAAACAAAAAACAAAAAAACCACAGGACAACAATTTTCCATTTTAGTTCATAATTTGGCGAAGGTGGGAAAAAGAGAAGCAATAAAACGATAGTAAAATAAAATTGAACTATTTCCTCACTAACAAAGTTCTGTGAAGGCCTCAGCCACTCTCAATTTCAGGCCCAATGTAGATGGAGGTGTGTAAAATATTGAAAAACCTGGAGGGCCATTTGTAATACAGACTGCTACTGGTAGGGGTAACTGGTATCGGTAGGTGCTGAGCGTTGTATTGATTGACTCTACGTCTGAGTGATGGGGTGAGAGGGAGAAGAGAGACGGGATGCCACCGGCACCCTGCTGAAGCCAGGCTATGGATAAAAACTTAATGACTGATGACCCGTCAGGTGGTCATTGTATGGAACAGCTGAACAAAAGAAGGCTAACAAGGTCTTGTATTTTATTATAACAGAGTGCTTCAAGAGCTAGCCTCAACCATAAGCACAGCTAAAGGACAAAAATTAATCAACCTGCCTCCGGCAAATTTCACGAGATTGACATCGGAGGGCGGCGCAAAGAAATGGCATGTGATTTCGACCAGGGCACGTACCAGAAGAAAATGTCTGCTGGACAGATGTGATGACTGGGTGGTTTCAGCAGATGCCTCAGAATGGGAAAACGCTTCGATGCCACCAAGAGAACTGCATTAAGACCTGACAACGTGATCCATTCACCTGCAACACAACACTAACGGTACCATATGAAAACAGAATGGATCAAGCTCATACATACATACGAAAAAAATACTTTGACTTGACTAAAGAGCTATAAGAAGCTGCCTACAAAGTTAATATTGCAGCCAAGAGAGATCGGCGCCAGAGGATTTTTTTTTTTTTTTTTTTTTGGGGGGGGGGGGCATCAGTTTCCGATCTTTTGAGCAAACTCTCAATCAGCGCATCAAACGAACCAAAACCTTAAAACTACTGGCCGAAATGGCAGAAAACAATTTCGGTTGGTTTGAGAGCAGGAAAAATGAGCAGTTGCTCCGTAAGTAGTAAAAACGCTCTAATACTGGGGAGTTCGTTTAGCTGAAGTGGTTGAAGACCGGACTTGTTATCTGTCCTTCATAAAGTAGGCAACTCACTCACTCACTCACTACCCTTCTTGCCATGGGCAACTAGGGCAGCCACAAAGTCCCTTCATTTCTCTCGGTCCTGAGCCAGAGTCCTCAAGGTGCCCCATGACTGTCCCATGGTTGCTGCCTCTGCCTCTGCTGTCCTCCTCCAGGTAGTCTTTGGGCGTCCTCGTTTCCTGCGTCCTTCAGGCTTCCATTGAACGGCTACTCTGGGGATAGCATTCTGGGACTTGCGTAGTACATGCCCTATCCACTTCCATCTTCTCTCGACTAAAATCTTCTCGATACTTTCTTGTTGACAGTGTTCAAGCAGCTCTTCATTGGATATTCTTTGGGGCCAGAAGATCCTAGCAATTTTTCTAAGGTTTTTGGTCTGGAATGATGATAATTTTGATAGATCCTGATCAGTCATACGCCAACATTCAGAACCATACAGCAAGATAGAGAGAACACAACTTCTATATAGTCTAATCTTTGTGCTAAGTTTGTACTGTTGGGGCTTCCATACAGGGTTAAGCATCCTGAAGGCAGTTCTGACTTTACCTAATCTAAAGTAGGCAAGAAGGGAATAAAAGGTAGTAATAGGACATCTGGGAGTCATGTCTTAAAAGTGACCCGGCCCCGTATAGTGTCACGGGTTTAAGGGCCAGAACACTTGCTATGAAGAGGTTTCTTCTCTGAAGACTTCCTGCTGTCTAACTCCCGCTGAGTACTATCATACTACTTGGGCTTTTATTCATAAGCTAGACAAGAGTATACAGGCTTGCAAACACAGGACAGAAAATTTCAAATGTAAAGAAATATGTAGATCTGGAATGTATTAACTTTCGCAGATTTGTTCATTTTATTATATTTTAACAGCGGTCTTGTAAAACGAGACCAAAGGATTCGAGGACAGATTGTGACGCACTACTTCCTCAGGAAACAGGTAATAGGTAATCTGTAGGGATAATGGATAAAAAGATGATTTGTGTGGCCAAGACTTAGAATAGATATATCTGGCTTTTATGTCGGGTGGTCCTAGACTCGAATCTTAACTTGGTAAACTCGGCCTTACTGACTCAAGTGTTGAGTGCGTACCAGCCCGAGAATAGTCCAGGAAAAGTCTTGTCAACATCTGAGACTGACACGCTGCAGTTTGCAGCTGCTCCTATGGGAGTTCAGAGGGTAAAATGGTAGGCAAAGGCCTCCTGGGTTTGGGAAAGACAAAGAAGATTGGCAAACAACAACAACAGTATAAATAACAGCAACAGCAAGCAAAAAGATTGGTCCCTAACAGATTGCTCTTTCACAAACTCTTAATCTTCAAGGAGAAAATATTACAAAGAGGGTTAGGTTAGATGTAGTTGACCTGTAGAAAGAGATAGATTTAGGTATGTAGACTGACAGAAAGCGATGCTTCGCCCAAGAAGGCTCAATAGCCCTAAGGATCGTTGTTAGAGTTTAGACTGATTAGTTGACAGCAACAACACAGGGCCAGTTAGGAATATTAAAACTGTTAATATCTTTGTTATTTTTCATCCGTCCTGGCATTTACATGTTTTTTTTTTATAAATAAGAAAACCAGAAGCAGAAAATAACGACACTGTTAACAAAAAGAAAGAAGGGCAGACGCATTCCGAGAGATACTCAACCCATACGGCATGAAGGGAACCACAAAGCCCAATTCTCTGAACAAGCAGCAGGCCCACAAAAGAGGATCTAAGACAGATGCCAGGGTAGAGGCAAGCACCGGACAGATCACTGGAAAAGCAATTGACGCTACTAGTATCCAGATATTGTGAACCAGGGGAGTAACTCAAACACGGTAAGTGCAGATTGAAGGCAAACACACTGTTGTTGCACAATCGTCTGAAGTGAAGTGACATTTAGCGCTATTTGTAACCACATTGTCACAAGATAAAGAACTGCGTTTCACCATCTGTTACAAGTCAGAACCATGCACATTATTGTATAGATCCAAACTTTTGGGGTGAGACATGTCATCAGCACCTTGCGGAAAAAAAGATCAGTGCATGAGGCACGCCTAAAAAAACTGTAATCAGACGCCAGATAATAAGCAGGAGAGAGAGAGAGAGAGAGAGAGAGAGAGAGAGAGAGAGAGATGGTGCTGATAGGTTTGGGACTGTGAAACTAAGCATTATGGTGATATTGATGACTTGAAAGAAACATTAACAATGAACATGAGTTTTTAAAGCAAAATTTTCAAGTGGTACCCGTCGTATGTCTCTGAAAAAAAAAACCCAACAAAATCTGCTCACTAACGCGTGTCAAAATGTTAGCAGTAAAGCAGCGAACAACAGCGCCTCCACCAAACTAATAAACTGTGATGTCTTAGGCGCTTTATAACAGCTGTAACGGAACAAAGTAATCTGCGTTTCCGGGCTAAACAAAACGTTGTGACCTTTTGAGCATATAAAACTAAAGGACAAAGAAATTGCACCCACCTCAACTCTCCTCAGATTGTCATTTGTTTGGCTTTTTGTGTTGATTTAATGGGGGCATGGTTTTCATCTACATGTAGTTCTTTTGTTGCCAACTTTGTGTCTAAGGCGAAAAAATCTATGCAATTTACATATTAAAAAAAATTATATACTCTTGACTAAAAATAACATAACTATCATTGTTGGGTTTTATCAAACAGTTAAAAAAGAAACAGTCGTAGTTGAACTAGTTTAAGTTGATCGTTAAGAGGATGCAGTCAAGGTTCCTCATGTTTTAGTCTATTCTATTATATTCCGTAAAACAGTTATTTAGAAACGTAGTTAAACAGGTTACTGAAATATATTTCTTGCTCATGGCTTTTATGATCCTAGCTGCTGTCTGTCCCTTTTCCTCCTTTTCTATATTACTACTACCACTACTGCTACAACTACTACTACTTCTA
>BMAT01010204.1:0-16807 GCA_019649035.1 Elysia marginata | reverse complement strand
CTACTACTACTACTACTACTACTACTACTACTACTACTTTTGCTGCGAACACTGCTACTAACACTACTACTACTACTTCTACTACCACTACTACTACTACTACTACTACTACTACAACTACTACTACTACTACTACTACTACTACTACTACTACTACTACTACTACTGTTGCTGATCCTGCTGCTGCTGTTACTACTACTACTACTACTACTACTACTATTATTATTATTATTATTATTATTATTATTATTATTATTATTATTATTATTATTATTACTATTATTATTACCATCTTTATTGTAAAGTTCTACTACAAGTTAAAATTTGTTATAATGACAACAACAAAAAAATAACAACAGCGACAGCAACATTATTAGCAGTTGCAATTTTTAAAAAGATGATTGAACATAGATCTACAAGTCTTCATCATCATGACTGTTTTTGTTTTACCGCTTTAATGCATCGCCTGAGAGCAGGTCTGAATATAGCTAGCGGCCAGCTAGCCTGGCCTGACCCCCTCTTTTTGCTCCCCCAGTGGGGTTCAAGTTGGGAAATCGTGTGACGTCACTGTCCCTCTTTTGCTATTATTAGAACTCTCTGAGTGTGGCTGAGGCATTGCAGTGGACCCTGGTGTGATCTGAGGTTAACGGCATTTCTTCTAAATTCCCCTAATTGGTCCAGCTATTAAATTAAAAATCAGGTTTGTGAGCGCATATGATTTTCTTCCTGAACCCTATTGCCACCGCCTCCGTTTCAGTTTACATTAGGCCTATGATTTTCACTACTGTACAAGCAAGACTTGCTCAGTAGTCAACATCTTCATTGATCGTATGTTTCGGATGGACGATATCGATATGCGTGGCTTTCCCAACATTTACAGATCAGTACAAATCTTGCTTACAACACAGTGGAATCCGGATAAAGTCAACACCTCCGGACCGAAAAAAAGTGTTGACTTTAAGCGAGGTTGACTTTATCCAATTTCATGGGGAGAGGGGGGTGCAACATATTACAATGTGTAAGAACTAGATAAATTTAACGAGCGCAGCCTACTGGTACTAATAGAAATGATGAAGGCTAGCTTAGCCTAGATGTAGACACAGGGATGGAATGCGTAGGTGTGCACATGAACACTGTGTTCGCACTGGTTTGGTGAGGCGGGGAGGAGTGGGAGAATCATCGGTGAACTGCACCAATCAGCATCTGTCACTGTCTTCTGTCCAGCTGTACTACCCCCCCTCCCCCTCTCCCCCGCACTAGCCAGTTGGCCTAGACAGGCGAGCGAGCCGTGTCTTGAATCATCATTGGAGACAAAGAGCGCCCATCCACCCACCTTCGCTATTTCTCTTTGTCTCTCCCAAGACCCATGTGGGGTCTCTCTCTATCTTTCAATTTGACCACGAGGTGTTGACTTTAAGCGAAAATAGGTCCGAGGCTGTTGACTTAATGCGAAATAAAGTTACTTTAATAAAGAAGGGAAAAAAACGTGACCGTTGCAAAGTGTTGACTTTAACCGAGAGTTGACTTCAAGCGAGTTGACTTCTCGCGGATTCCACTGATAACCCTTTGAAATGTAAGAGTCTACTAACACCTTCGTGAAATCAGTCGATCGAAACGCGTTCTAATTAGTCCAATTTTGCCCCTTCAACCCTCCAGCCCATCCCCTTCTCTATCTCTCTCTATTCAGAGCATGCTAGCGCCGTGGGGAAATTTCATGATTTCAGTGTAGGTAGATACCGGAAAACTTTCATAATACTGATTGACAGGAGGCGGAACCTGGTTACAAATATGACCAATGGGTACCATGCCACAGTTAAAATATTCAAAGACAGACCTTTCTGGTCTACGCCTCCTTCGCCTCAAGGCGCTTCTGGTATATTCAGGGTGCCAGTGGGTGGGATTATGAAGCTCTCAAAATCTTGTAACCACAGCCTCCCACACGCTCATCCTACCACATGTATGTATACCAGATTCGTTGTTATAGACATGTGAAATAATATTGGCACTTCTTCCCCACACGCCCTTTCCCCACACGGACTCTCAGGCTAATAGTAATAGAATCGCTTTTAAATTAGCAGGTGGTCTGTAATCACAGCATAGGACGGCAAACCAGGGGAAATCTTCCCTGTGTTTGTTGATTGATGTCGTATTAAGGTTAGTTCCCTTTTCACAGACATCTGGTATCTCAAGGGAGTGAGAAATACGAGTTCAAAGCAAAGCTTCCTCAAGTCAATATAGTATGGCCGAAGTTTCACCCAGGTCTAACGCACCTGTGTACAGTGGCTACGCTTTACATGTCCGTTGGATCTTTAAGAATAACTGTACTGTCGGCAGGTCCGAAGCGAGAGACTAAGGCCTTGCTCTTTCTTTTTCTTTCCGACTCTACTTTTCTATCTCTGTCTTTCTCTCTCTCTCTCTCTCTCTCTCTCTCTCTCTTTCTCTCTCTTTCTCTCTCTCTCTCTCTCTCTCGATATCTCTTTCCATTTGTAATACAAATAATGTAACTGTAACTTTTACAAAAATAGTTAGCATCCTAGATCTATATAGTGAATCCCTTTATTAAGACCTCTACTGCAGTATGTTTGTAAATCAATTTTGGGTCAAGTCACAATTCTCCGCATGTATACCCCTCAACTAGATCCTGATGAACCAGAACAGACACGTCTTAACGATGATTTCACAGTTTTTAATACAGAACTTGAGGGTATATCACTAGCCCTCAAATATTTTAAACGAAAAAGAATTGTAAGATCTGCAATAAACACTGAAAGCCTCTCGGCCATACAGGCCTTACAGGGGAACATTTTTAAAATAAAAATGTTGCTCGCATTTATATTCTTTTAGCGAAAATGGCCCCTCGGACAAAAGTCGTCCTGGTATGGATCCCTTCTCATGTAGAAATTCCCGGAAATGAGAAAGTGGATGAACTTGCTAAACTAGCGCTCAATCAGGAAAGTCGACAATAAACTTCATGAAATTAGACCAAATCTTAAAGAAAGACTCAATTATGATGAAAGACTGAACAGAAAACAAAAGACTGTTGTGAGAAGACTCCGTATCGGACATTCATGGATCACTCATGAATACCTTATAAAAGGGGAACAACAACTCTATTGTACAGCTTGTGAATGTCCTCTCACTGTAAAACACATTTTAGTGGAATGCGCAGATTTTTTGCTAAGCAGACAAAAATATTATAAGACAACTAATATGCACATACTATTCCGAGAGGTGAAAGCCTCTCAGATTTCGGATTATGTGAAAGAGATTGGATTGTATGGCAAAATCCGAAGCAATGTATAGAAAACTTTTAAAACTTGTAAATAGTATCTAAGGTTTTTAAAACTTGATTTTAATGAGATAGGTTGGCGAGTTTAAAGTATCGAAATAAGCTACAGTTGAAGAGATCGTAAGCCCTGAGATCATCGTTAATGATGGACGTGGCTTTTAAAAGTGTCAATCAACGAATCAATTTTTCTTTCTTTGCCAATGTGTCTTTGTCTATCTCCCGGCCTCTTTGTCTATACTTGTCTTTGCCTTCCTAAATGCCTCTTCGTCATACTTTCTCTATATCGCTCTGAGAATTGTTTACTTTCTAATACTGTAATAGTCGCCCCATATAATATATTATCTCTCTCTTTTCTTTCTTTTACGTTCCTCT
Organism: Elysia marginata; assembly: GCA_019649035.1. NCBI lineage: Eukaryota > Metazoa > Mollusca > Gastropoda > Plakobranchidae > Elysia > Elysia marginata. Next base: position 13,146 of record BMAT01010204.1, on the reverse strand, counting down.
TTTTACGTCTCTCTCCCTGTTTTACTTAGTCTCTCTCACTTCTTCTGCCTTTCTCTCAAACTTTCTGTATTCCTAAGCCTTTCTCTGTTTCTTCTTTTTTATACCTTTCCTCTCTGCTCTCTCTCACTCAGTCTAGTTATAATACCTCCCCCTGTTCCTAAGTCTCTGTGTCTTTCTGTCTCTATATGCCTTCAACTAAGAAGTCTTTCTCTCTTTCTTTCGGACTCTCCCTTTGTCCTTCTTATCGTATCTGTCTCCGCCTTCCCTGTCTTTCTGTCTCTTGGTTTGTACCCTGTTTGCCCGTTCAGCATCTCTGTCTTTCTCAGCCTCTTTCTGTTTCCTCGCCTCTCTTTCTGTCTCTGTCTTTCCTCTGTAATTCTCTCTTACTTTATCTATGCTTCCCTTTCAGTTTCTTCATGTCCCTCCACCTCCCTCTGTCCTTCTAGTCGTCTTTGGCTTCGACTTCCTCTCTGTCTCTCTCTAAGAACTTCTCTTCCTCTCTCTCTAAGAATCTCCCTGTCAGTTAGTCGGAGATTAATGTCAACAGAATGTGAATCGTTATGATAAAAGCACCAAAGTTTCAGAAAATCTAGTAAAGGTTACTGGCTTCGATTTCTGATATAGTCCCATTATTTTTTTTCCTTTAGTCGAGCGTTTTGAGCGAGTGGAAACGTGCATTTCTTCCTGTTGAAAACAGACTCGATTACCGAGCCGAGTATCGGGAAGAAAATATTTTCATCGCGATTACAAAAAGTAAGTCCCTCGACTCCAGCCTTAGTTACAAACAAATGTGTTAACATTTCCAGCCAGAAGGAAAGATTCGCTTAATAAGTAAGAAAATAATCTTATAATAGATACAATTATTTTTTATTTTTTCATTTTTTGTTTACTGATCAATGCATCTAAAAAGCGTAGGATACACCTTTGTTAGATCTAGATCTAGCCGAGGCTAACTATTTATAGAACATCAGTGATTAATATTTTACATACTTGCTTATTAAGTAGTAATATCAATTCAAAATCAACTTTTTCATACTTTTTAAAAATGGTTATTCATCAATTTGGCCTACTTGGTTTTAAATAAATTAAGCACATTATCAAATGCGTATACATTCTCGTACGAAACTAAAGCTTTCTTCGGTGCTCAAGCCCATTGCCGTAATCGATACTAGGCCCTACTGTATTAGGCTTGCATTACAAGCGGCTATTTCGGTACGGATAGGCTACTACTATTATAGACTGCTATCGTCGATACTCCCTACTTCTCCTCCTCCATATTCTTCTTCCTCCCCCCTCTCTCTCTCTTCTAGATCAAAACTATATTTTTAGTAGTGTTTGCAGTAAACAATAGTATTCGTTTGTCAGAAAGATTGAATGTATGTTTGTCTTGTCCTCGTTGTTATTGTCTTTTTCCACAGAGTGTAGTGCCAAAGGAATGATAACCAATAGACTGGTCAAAGCGCATCGTATGTCAGGCAGAAACTACTCTGTAGTACTAGTACAATAAACTTTCCTGCCAGGCCAAGTCAACACGAAAAGATACAGGCGCTGGATATGAAACATTCATTAAGAACATTCGTCTCTTTGAAGAGGCTGCTTGTAGGGACTTGCCCGAGTGGATCAAGTCTGAAGTAAAGGATGCGGAGACGCTTGGTATAAATGAGGGAAAGTGGCTCTCAACTTGCAACTCACTTCTTTCGAGAACCAAAGTCGATCGCCTTGTGGAGAGAAAGAGAAAACGTGAATCTGATGCCTTTGATAAATATTCACCCGATTTGTACAGTCGCACAAATTTTGATGGGCAATGCATACAAACAGCGCCGAAGACAAAAAGGAACCCCCTACCAAGATAGAACAGACAGATGCCACTGTCCACCTTTTGTGGGGATGAACTTGGGCTTTCGGAGTTTTATTATTCTAAAACTAGCCTGTGCAATAACATAAAAAAGTCACAATTCAAATGAAGGAGTTGTGTGCCCACCACAGTTAAAAACTGGGGAGTTCGTTGTTGGGGCTGCGGACAACAGCGGACAGCATCGATCATAACTCATCCTCAACCACATTAACAGGCCCTTTCCATGGAACAGGTGTCTCTCTTTTCCAGAACTGCGCAGTGACTCTACCAAACCCAAGGGGACAACTCCTGTGGGAAATGTTACAGATTGAGAAGCAAGTTAAGGAAATATGTGCCTTCCCATCATCCTTCACAGAAGTAAAGCCTTTGCTTTCGCCCACGGATATGACTGCCCCTGCGGGCCTCTCATAAGATACACAGCGTAACCCCATGCTACTTCCATCTGTTGCTAGAGAAGAAAAAGAGTGGTTGGATTATGTGAGCGACCATTTGACCCAAGAAATGAACAAGAGAATCGTCACTGTCATGGGCTGCATCCCATGTTTCAAAATGTCACAAATCGATGCTGCCTAACATCAACTCGATGTTGTTTCTTTTCCAAGATGAAGCATCTTCATTTGCAATGCCCCGACACTGCCTCGTCGTGGTACAAGTAGCAATACGCCATGTTGTCTGAACTGATCCACAGGAACAAAGTCACTTTATTCAATGAACAGCCAATAAAGATCAAACCAAAATGAAAAAAAGAAGATATCAGAACTGAAGTCTCAGACATCATTATTTTCCCGTCTCTACATATTTTGTCAAAGAAGAGATTGTAATATGGATGAGTTTTTCAGGTACGAACATCAACCATTTCTCCCATCTTTATCAACAAATGTAAGCCTCGACGAAAGCAAAAAATCAGATTTGGTGAACTGCCCAAGGGAACTAATGCAACCTGTAGAAAATCGACCTCCATAAAAATTATGATGTCAGCATTCATGACGGGGCTGTGATTGTAAACATGTTGAAGCCGGGTGTGGCCAAAAATCTTTGTCCAATATTCTGAGTCAGTTTTCTGTCAATATCCCAAGAGTGAACTGTCAAGGGCGTGCAGAATAGACGTCAAATGGGACATCTACATTCCTAAGACAGTAAGAGCCTGAAAAGCCAGGCACGGTTATAGAAATTTTGGTGTCCTGTCAAGGTGGTTAGGGTGCAAACGTCGCCAATCCCTGGGAAATGGCACGAATTTCTTAGGAATGATCAAAACAAGACCGAGGTTTTTAGCTTCTTAACAAAAAGTGCAATTGCTTCCATAGACACTTCTGAAGAGCTCACGTGATGACAGACGGTACTGGTGTGAGTTGCAAGCCTCTCCGTGAAACGCTCCCTGCAATCACAAGGAGGCAAATTCCAGTATGATGGTCCGCGTAACTAATGCAGTCCACAGAGGATGTAAAAAGATCCAGATAAGGAGTGTGGACACGGATCTTGCAGTCCTTATTGTTTCAACCGACAGTGAGCTAGGAGGTGGATTGGAGTTGTGAGTTGCTTTTGGAACTGGCAAGGATTCCAGGCTCATAGCTGTCCATAAAATCGCAGAATCTCTTGGCCCAATGAATGCTATGCACTATCCAAGTTCCATTCACTGATGGGTTGCGATACCACGTCCTATTTTCAACACATTGGGAAACGCATTGCTTTGAAAATCTGGAAGCTCAGTGATATGTTGACAACAGCTCTGTGCAGTCTTCGCAAAGATATAAAGAACCCCCAAGACAACATTCTATAGACTGTGGAGAGATTTGTCATTCTGCTCTATCATCTATGACAGGACCAGCAGCGTTGAATGCATTAATGCTGCACGAAGAGACCTGTTTGTGAGAAAAGGACGAAAACTTTCATTACTTCCTCCAAAAAAGGCAGCTCTATATCAGCGCATTCTCCTCCCAGATGCAGCACGTTCTTGTAAAGGACTGATCCACTGTCGTTGTAGATCAAGATGCATAGACTGCAAATGTGCGCAGGTTGGGCTCAAGTGCATTGCTTTTTACACGTGCAAACGCGACTGTGAAAACATTTAGGACTAAATGTTTTGCTACAATGGACAGGAATGTGAAACTATGAAATGATTAATTAGGGTAAATCATACATAACATTTAAAGTATGGTATAGCATAATTATGGTATATTTTTCAAGGCCTGTTGTGAGGTCAGATCGTGTCGAACATTGGCAAGGCGAATAACTCTTAAATGTTCAGAGAGTCAGGTTTATTCCCATTTTGGTATCTATTGCAGACTAGTCACATCTGATATGTATCACTGGGTCAAAGTCTGACTTTTCCGCAGTGATTAGAATTGGATATGTAACATTTTTTAAAAAATTAACAATAACAAGGGCAGTAACTTTTGTAATCATTTTATTAAAATATCATATCAATACTCGAATCACACTGAATTGTACATAGGTACTAACAAGCTACATGTGTAATGTTGTGTATTAGATCAAAGTTAGACTTCTCTACACTAATTAGGCCTGGAGAAAAAGTAAAAAGTATAAGGGTGTACCAACTATAACAAGGGCGGTAATTCTCGTAATTATTTTATTAAAATATTTTTTCCCACGTAGTAATCGCATTGGACACTGCTTACGTGCAAACAATTGTCCAAGCCCATATTCAATTGAAAAACATTTTCCATTTGGACACATCTTTAATGTTTTTAAGTCAAATCAAGGCCATAAAAAATCAAGGGTTGTAACTCTCACCAAAAGCTGTAACATTTTTGGAACTACATGTATATCACTTTTATCAAAAAGTTATCACTATAATATCAACTACATTTGGTGAAAGTTTCATGCTTTTAGTTTTATCATCTATATTCACAATCTTATTTAAAAAAATATACATTCATCTCCGACTAAGTCTCTCCATCTCTCTGTGTCTTTTTTGTTAGCTGTATATCTTCGTCTCTCAATCTATGCCTTTCTTCTCTATCCCGTTTCTCTCCCCCTCTCACTCTCTCTCTCTCACCCTTGATCTATCGCTTGTCCTCTCCGTCTCTATGTCTCTCTCTGTCTTTCGTCTCTTCTCTGTCTGCATCCTGGCCTGCCCTGCCTCTCTGCGTTTCTCTTCATCATTCTACCTGTGCCTCGATCTATATACATACATTCTCTTTCCCTATCTCAGTCTCTTACTGCCACTCTATCTCCCTCTCTTTCAGTCTCTTTCTCTCTTTACTGTCGTCCGATGCAGGTAAAATTTCTTTGCTTTATCTTTTAAAGATCCAAATACGTCTGAGAATTGAAGGCGGACCGTCTTTCGCAGCATATCAGGACTCCGGACCAACAGAAAAACAATGGAAAATGGCTAGGAGTTTTGACTCAGAGCCAAATCCGGTTACAAGTCCAAATTCATTTTTAGACCTCAAGTGTGTAAAACTTGTGTAGAATTTTATCGGCTCTGTGGGGACAATTAAATGATTAAAATTTTATAGATTTTTACCGACTCAATGGGGACCACTAAATCTAGACCATTTTCGCGGAAGCTGATTGGCTGTAGACGCCTCTTGTAGGCTGGGCAGTAAAATAAGCCACGCCTCCAGGTAAAGTGTGTAAAATCTAGATTATCTCAGTTGAAAAAACCGACCTTGTCGGTACCCTCGCAAATTTTTGTTTTACACGTATATTTTGGTCTGTAGACCCACTCTATGGGGCCCAACTTTATGAGGACGTCCTCATAAAGCCGAACGTCCTCATAAGGTGGGTGTGTAGTTAAACGAATGTTCCCATAAGGTGGGTTGTTTCAGAGCATAGGCGTTGGTTCTTAAGAAAAGTTAAGGAAAGATACACTCCATTGATCCAGAAAAAAACTGGACAATTATATTTCACACTCAAGCACGGAAATACATCAAACATACCTACATACCCACAGGACTGTATTATAAACAAACACATTTTTTTTACCACAGAGGCAAGTTTCTCTTTCACTATTCCTCTCACTCTCACACTCAATCACTTACCTTTCTCTTATTTCTTCTTACGGCCATGAATTAACAGACATATAAAATGCATAGATTAAAGAAAGCAAAACCTTGAAGTTAACATTGGCTTAAGATTTTTTGTTGCGACAATTTTCGATATATCATATGTTGCCTGAACAAAAGATTTGTATAACGTTCTGTCTTACTGTGGACATTAGAGACCTTAAGCACACGCACCGTGTCTCACTACGCGTACCTGAAAATCGGGAAAGCAGATGGAGGAAACTATAAAAACAATGAAACCAGTTTCTAAAAATAGACCCACAGACGTTCCCGTCATACTCACGCGTTGCTACTTAAAGTCTGTATTGTTACATCTTCCTATCTTCTTGATATATGATATATGCATTTCAAAGAAGGTGGCATGGATCATTTACTTTATTAAATGCTTTAGTCATGGGATTAGTTTTACGGTATATAGATCGTTTAAACTAATTAAAGGTTGGCAGTTCCTCACCAACTAATTTTCCAGCCTTTTTATAGATCTATAGAGAAGGTAGTTTTAAAGCAATTGATGGAACACCTTACAAAAAAAGACCTAGTAGAAGAGCTTCAATCTGCTTATAAACCACTCCACAGCACAGAGACTGCATTACTTAAAGTGACAACGGATCTATTAAATGCCACTGACGAGGGTCTGGTGTCAGAACTTGCTTTGCTTGACCTCTCAGCGGCATTTGATACCATAGACCATCATATACTGCTAGATAGACTAAAAACAACTTTGGGCATATCAGAAACTGCTTTGTGCTGGTTTAGCTCATATATTTCAAATAGACACCAGTCAGTTATAATTGAGAATGCAAGATCTGTACCAACCCTCATAAAGTATGGTGTCCCCCAGAGATCTGTATTAGGTCCAATTTTGTTTTCTTTGTACACACAGCCTCTCGGTAACCTCATAAAGAAATTTAATTTTTCTTTTCATAAGTATGCTGATGACACCCAGATTTATACTTCAGTAGATGTGACTCAAATAAGTTCATCCCTTGAATCTCTTGATGAGTGTGTGAAAGCAATCTCCTCATGGATGGCAGCTAATGCTTTTAAATTAAATGAGGATAAAACTGAATTGATGATTGTTGGAACTCCATCAAAACTGAAATCTATTGATGTGTCAAAATTTAAACTGTGTGGCAATGAAATTTCCTTCTCTACCTGTGTAAAAAACCTTGGAGTAATGTTAGACAATAGTTTTATCATGAATGATCAAATTTCAAAGATTAGACGCTCTTGTTACCTAGAACTTCGAAAAATTGCCCACATTAGACCTTATCTTTTTGTTGATGCAACAAATAAACTTGTCTGTGCTTTTGTAACTTCAAAATTAGATTATTGCAATTCTTTAATGACTGGGATCTCTGAATCTAAAATTGCTAAATTACAGCAAGTTCAAAACAACGCTGCAAAATTGGTATGTAGGAAGAAAAAAAGTGATCATGCTACACCTTTATTGAAAGAGTTGCATTGGCTACCAGTTAAACAGCGCATTGAGTATAAAGCAGCATCTATTGTATTTCAATGTTTAAATCTTCCAAATTATCCAACCTATTTGAGTACAATGTTTACACCTTACACTCCTACAAGGACTTTAAGATAAGAAAAGAAGAATTTGTTAGCCAAACCTAGAACAAAATTGAAAACCTTCCGGGACAGAGCTTTTACTTTCCAGGGACCAGATGTTTGGAACCGTCTACCCTTATCAGTCCAACAGCCCGAATCATTATCTAGATTTAAATCAGTTCTGAAGACATACTTATTTAAAAACTGAACGGTTATAAGAAATTTATTAGGAACCCTAAATTTACAATTTTTCTTGTCCATGTTTTCAAATTTATATCTATCTTTGTTTTTTAAATTGATTTTTTTTCTTCAATTTCCAATAATTGTCTACGTTATCCATGTTTTTGAAAACTTGTATGAAAGAAACTGTGTAGCTTTTATTTTGTCAAGCGCTTTGAGACTTTAAATTATTTTAAAAAGCGCTATATAAATTTAGATATTATTATTATTATTATTATTATTATTATTATTATTATTATTATTATTATTATTATTATTGTTATTTATTCTTTGTTTGTTCCCTTCTGTGATGTTCCCTCTCAACAGCTTATGTCAAATGTAATAAATTTTGGATGAGATTTTGATAGAAAATCTTTAGGTTACTAAGGAAAAAAACAGCCTCCTGTTCAGCTTGTAGCATAAGAAATTTACATGGGCATGCCAGTTTAGTAGGACCTATATTGTCGATAGTAAAACACAAATACTTGTAAGAGCCGACGGTTTTCAAATAACTCGGCATTCATTTCAAGCTGGTGCATATGGTTCTTTTTTATTCTTAAGTTAACAATCTTCTCTTTTTTTTTAACAAGTTACCTTGAGGAAACTTTTCTCACATCTACCGACCGTCACATAGTAAGCCTTGAATGCTTGAATCATCAGCAAACTTTATAAGTACTGTGTAATTTTTAACACCCCTGTAATCATTAGTATAAAGTGTATAGAATGTTGGTGACAGTACACACCTTTGGGGAGCGTCTGTGTTTATTAGTAACAATTCAGAAAGACTATCCTTAAGTCTTATATACTGTCGTCTGTGTGTCAAGAACTCTAGTATTCAGGTGATGATACCATCTCTAACATTCAAGTTTGAGTTTCTTAAAAAGAAAACTAGGCCTCCCTAGTTAGGGAGAAAATCTAGGGTTTTCTATGGCCTTTTCTCGTTCTTTTTCACCGACAAGAAGGAAACGATGACTTCACCTTACCAAAATGCAAGCGAGTATATCCGTATATATAAGATTAGGAAGTACCATTGGATGTACCATTGGAATAGTCTCCACGGTAGCGGCATTTTACTGGTATCAACCCGACCATGATTTTAAGATTAATGCAAGCACTTGCCTATAATTTACCTTTTGACCTCCATGTTGAAACATATTTTTTAGGAAAATACTATCGGTCTATAAAGACAGGTCACGTTTTACATACTTCAGGTAGGCTTGAAAAACATACACAAACAAAATAGTTTCGTCCGTGTCGTTGGTTGAAATTTGTAGAATAACGTTTACATCTAGATCTAAGATCTAAATTTAGATGAAGATTAAATGGTTTTGCAACATAGCCATATACACCATTACTCAAGACTAGAGGTCGTTATTTGAACATTTTCGCCTATTCTACGATATTTTCTCCAGAATTTGACAAATGTATAGATTTATGTAAGAAGGAACATGACACCAAACAAAAAGCTTTTTCAATATAAAAGACCAATGAAGCGGGCAGGCAAAAATCCTGTATGGTGTACATGTACATGTAAAAATTTTGGTAAAATACTTTTAAAAAGGCTAGCGATGCACCTCGATGCTGTCTTAAATGAAACATTGGTTAGTGTTATAGACTTTAAAAACTTTTCAATATATAAAGACTCCAGGGGAAAAACGGCAGTAGTCACTTTAAAAATTCAGTGAAATTTTCTCCTTTAAAAGGTTTATAAATCACCCGTTATAGCTCTTTACTTTACCACACTCGTTTTCTCCAAAACTTTATTTACTAAGACATGTTTTTGTTTGGTTTTAAGATGTCTAAATGTGTAAAGTAACTTTCTGTGATGGATTTTGGGGACCAGGGTCATTTTGTGACTACTGCTGTTTTCCCCCTAGAGTCTTCATGTTTGTGATAAAGTCCTCCCGCTGGGTGAATGATAACTTTCCAGATACCAAACTGTAATCCATAGCATACACTGAAAAATGACTTAAGTCCCCCCCCCCAAAAAAAAAAAAAAAATGAAAAATTCCGCCGCTAAACCATCGGTTCATGGGCATTTTGTTGTTGCTCTTTTTCAAACCTTTTAATTTTTTATATATATGCCTCTGCCTACGTCATCTCCCTTTCTATTTCCATAGCTTCTGCATCTGTTTCTTTCAGAGCCTCATTTCCAGGCTTCTCACGTAAAAGAGCACCCTCACTAAGTTCCTCTCTCTCCAGCTCTTCCAGTAAAGATCTTCATGTACTTTTTCATTATCAAAATCTTCTTATCTTTTTACAAGCAGTGACTTTATTGTTTCTTTGTACATGTATTGCAAAAACGTTTTAGAAGGTTTTTTTATAATCCACTATCTATCTATCTTGCCCAGGATCTTATCAAGAGGATATTCTGCTCTTATTCATTCAAGTTATTCCCCTTTAGCTCTTAATAGCTTTTCATTTGCTTCTACCTGTTCTTCTTTTAATTGTTTTACTTTTAGTTCTTTTACCAGGTTGTTAATATTATTTTGCTTTTAACAGTTGGATGGGATTTCACCTTAGCAATTAGTTTCAATAAAACTATTATAAAGAACAATTAAGGGCTTAACCTATGTTCCTCATTCGCTTTTAGTATTTTTGTAACGATTTTTACCTCTTTTAAGGGATGCCGCGTAGCAATCCTCGAGTTAGGTTATAGCCTTCTATACGTCTTTTACCAAGTCCTCATGAACTTAAAAGGGAGCTGTTTTCAAAAGCTTTTGCTGCGAGCAAGGTTTTTAAGTTTCCGGCTCAGGAATATAAGAGAATAATATGTCTCGCATTCTGTCCAAATGAGTCGTAAGTCGAATGGCTTAGTTTTGAAATACAAGCTTTTAAAGTTTAGTGGGTGTCAATTAGTCTTAGTCAATTTTTGTTAGATATATTGATACTAAAATCATGTCTAAACAGTTTTCAGAGAGCTCATTCTTGTTGAGATTTCATGTTTTGTGTGTTTATTCTCAATTCTTATGGTTGCTAGGGCCTTAATATCTTTATAGTCGTATGAACTTCAGATGCTATTTCCTCCCTTTTCTGAAACTTCACAAGTCCTAACCCTGCCGACTTCAAACGGCTATAACTTCACACAGAAGCATGATGGATCTTTTCTGTTTGTGGCATTTAAAAGTAGAGGACATAAGCTTTCCTGTGATACCAATATATCTGACCACCTTACAATTTTGACTTAAGACTCATTTGGACTGGTTGCAAGACATAAGAACAATAGGTCAGCTCAATAGATTCATTCGTCGTAACGTTCTTAAGTAACGCCTCAGGAGTAAAAAGAACACGTATCCGCTTATATGTGTGCGTTTGCGTTATTTAATGATCTTCCTCAAGTTAATCTGTGTGTTTCCAGAATGTCTTCCATTTTAAGATCATCATAAGCTGAGGCTATTTAGGAACTGTCAGACTAACAGTCTAGAAATGGGATTATGTATAGGTCTATACTTTTTACCTTCTAGAATTGAATTCCGCATTTATAGATTCTAATTTATAATTCTCGTTGTGGAGATTAATACGCACGCAGCCATTGATTATTTGAAAGAGCTGTGGTTCATCATCATTGAGGCCGTAAATAATACATATGTAGCAACCGTGAGTCTCATCAAAAGGATTTCATATCAGTTAGAAAATGCCTTGAAAGCTTCATATAACTCATTCTTTAAATAATTCTTTAGAAGAATGGAGAAACCTCTTTGTCTAAAACTGTAGGAACTAATTAAACATTAATAACCCCATGATGAGATTTGGTTCTTTTACTAGTGTGAAATGAGCTTTATGTGCGTTTACCCTTCAAGCAAGGCTAGACATAATATAAAATTAATAATGAATAACATTTATATAGCGCTTTTACAAAAAGCTCAAAGCGCATAAGACAACAATGACACTGACATCTTTTCAATACACGTTTGCAGAATCCAATATATTATTATTAATTAATCAATTTGAACACCTGTCTCGTGGATTCATAGAAATGCTTATAACACTTAGCTAAGAATTCTTCTAGGCAGCTGATGGTTAAAAAATTTTCGACCCCTACATCAGTCTGCTTTGTTTGCAGGACCGCTGGAGTTCGCAAAAAGTTAACAATGATTTTGAATGGCTCTAAATACTTGATTGCTCTGCAGTTTGTCCGATTTGTATTCTTCTTCTTCGCCCCTGAGCTCGCCAGGAAGCACAGGTTGCCAATAAAGGTTTGCCGCAGTGAATTAATAATTGTCTTGCAGGTGGGAGAATAATTATGTCGTATGGAATTCTTCTCTGAAATCTTCTCTTCGTTTTTATCTATCTTTTTAGAGTTTGTTGACGCCAATCCAGTTTAGAGTAGATTCAAGATAATTGTAACTTTCTGCTCTCCAAGGTAATTGTAAGAATGTATAATTTCCACTCCTATTTGTCAACTTCAACAAACTTACATATTGTGTATTGCGCCTAAAATCATAACAACTATAATATGCTACCTTGTTCTCTTGTCACTAAAGCAAAAACATTTATGTTTGCTTTAGTTTAAATAAAAAAAATTGGGAATGTGTTACGCTGATTGAAAAAAATATAACGTTGTTCCGTTCCAATCGTTACTTCCAAACATTTTACTATGTCATAAACGTCAGAACCAATTTGAACTTGTATCAATCCTGTGTGAGGGTCATGACATCCTTTCAAAGAGATTTAATATCAAATAATATGGATTTTAAGTTTAGAATCTTAATACGAAATCCTCATTCTTCATCATTCCAGATTCCTCATTAAAAGGAGGCTATTTCCAACAGTATCCCTAGCTTCCAGCCTTCTGTCTGTACTTATAAAAAACATCAAAACAAAAAAAAAACAAACAAAAAAAAAAACCACGAGGTTGTTAAACCCAGCGCTTAGACTTAGACTGAGTCAAAATGGTCGCTAGAGATGTGTTGTTCTATAGTTCTGATTCCGCATCGGTGTTAAGGCTGTCCTCGTCAAAATCAAAATCAGCATTTATGATAAAGTGCCTTGAATTTACAAGCTTCAATATGTTTATAAGGTAGAAATTCCGTTTTTTACTCCATGTGTATTGTAGGAATATATAGGGATACAGCACAAGGTACACGAGACAAACGACTGCACAAGCTAGCTTAACAGAGAACTCCAAATCGTGTGTAGGCGGCTATACAAACGTGTAGTAAATATAAAAATAAGGAAAAATTTAGAAGTAGAAAGACTGGACAGAAGAATTAGACAAGTTTACAAAGATATACACATATAACTAATTCTCACAAATATTAACTTAACTATTGGCCTGATAGAACGCCCCTAAAAACCTGATCACTCACGCTACCCCATGCACACACACAAACACTCTTGTAACGAAGTTAGACATTGTTTTGGTCAAGTTCCTTTATCATGCTATGTACAGTGTAGACCTAGATTAAGGCTACGCTTGTTTTCTTAATGGAATGTGTTAAGCATTCGTAGTTATAAGGATCTTACGGATTTTATAACTCGTTA
>BMAT01010199.1:108785-119190 GCA_019649035.1 Elysia marginata | reverse complement strand
TTTGTTTCATGACGGCCTCACCGGAAGTCCCATCTAGCTAACTATAGTTTATCACTGGGTGGGCCTATGACTTTCTGAAAGTCCAGCCCCCGTTCAACCCCACGACAAAGAAAAACATGTTGTTTTTACTTTCAAACGTTCGCACCTGGTGGGGGTCTGATTTAAAGATTGCAGTTATTTTTGTCTCTGTATACCTGTCTGTCTTCAACCATCTCTCTCTATTTCTCTCTGTCTATCTCTCTCTCGCTCTATCTGTTCACCTCACTTCAAAAGATTAAGCCATCTTTCTGATATCAAGAACACCGCCTTTTCTATTATTTCAATTAGGCAGTTATGTTAGGGGACGATTTTTAGCAACAGTAACATCGGCCTACCCCTTGGTAGTGTGTTATCTCCCTCACTCGATGTCTAACTCTAGTATACTCACCACACTATAAATTTGCCCGGGACAAACCAAATGCAGTATCTGCAGTGTAAACAATATGAAAAATATTGCTCTTACTTTTTACACGTCTAAAATATAGGACGATTAATTTTAGTTAACTTCCTGTTTGTATAGTTTCTACCACCTAAGTGGCTTTTCATTATAAATGTAATTCTGTTTGGTGGCACCTGTTACCGGTAGCTGATAAGTATTTCTCTGTCATTTTTCAGTCTTTGTGTCTCTATCTATATGCGCTTTTTCTCTTTTCACCCCCCTCCCCCTCAAGTTTTACCCATGGCCATAAATTATCCAGTCCGATCATTACAAATAACAAAACAAACATCGTGTTTATCAAGTTTATCAGTCGACTGGCCTTCAATCAAGAGGGAAAACAACTAGAGGTCATGCCCCTCTAACCTCCCCTCCGCCCCTCCCATACACACAAACGGGTTTTTTACGTAACTGTGTCGCGTGATATTTTATCACTTTTTTCATGGGATCACGTGATCTTTTGCCGCTTTTCCTGTGTCACGTGATGTTTGTCACGTAGCTCTAACACTAAAGCATCACACCTTTTCCGGTCTCTACAATACGGTCCATACATAAGAAAAGATAAGATAAAATACATTTCTTTGATCCTTTAAAATTAGGAAATTGATTCGTGTGCAAAGTGCGTATAAGTTTTAACATTTTTGAACAGACCACAAAAATATGTATATTTATGTAAATGGATATATTAATGCAGAACAAGCAGATTGGCCATACACATATTGCAGGGAGGTGCATTTTAAGACCTTGCGAAACATTTAAAATATTAAGTAAAAATAAGTGTCTCATGATCTCGATGGGAATTCTATGACTTTCACACGACACTAAAATTAAAAAAAACTGTATCCATGAATTATAACGGTACATGCATAACACTGTAGATATTATTAATGTGAAAGGCGTCTTTTGTTTCGGTCGCTGTTTCCATGCCACCTCCAAACGTCCAAGTAGTGTCTTTTCATTTGGCGTGTTTGTATGGTGACTTTGGTACCTACAGGTCCTGGATGAAAATTAAGTTGGAATTCGTTCTCTCTGGTTCTTTGTTCGTATGTCTAATACTGTCTTTCACACTATAGCTCTTTCTTTTTATCTCTGTACGTCTTTCTCTTTGTGACTCATTCTCTTTCTCTTATCAGCCTGGCTCTTTTTACTTCTACCTATTTCCCTCTCTGATTTTTCCTTTACCTCTAATCTCCTACCCCTCTCTCTCTCCCTCTTCTCTGTCGCTTTGATCTGTCTCCTTCTCTGTCTCTGACTGTCTGTCTCTCTGTCTACCTCTCTCTCTCCCTCTCTCTCCCTCTGTCTGTCTGTCTCTTTCTCTCTGTCTGTCTGTCTCTCTCTCTCTGTCTGTCTGTCTGTCTGTCTGTCTCTCTCTCTCTTTCTCTCTCTCTGCTCTCAAACAACGGTTTAAACAATTTACCAACTTCCTGTTTATCCCCTAATTAGGTTCTGTTTTCAACAAGTCAAGTCAGTTGACACCTTCAGGGACAAATACTTGTGACTGTTCTACCTCACCGCCCAACCCTTTTCAGTCTTTTTCTATATTTATGTCTCTCTCTGTCCTTTGTTTCTTTTTATTTGTTGTGCCATGTTATAGATCAGCCTCACTTCTACTTTTCTTCTTATAACTCACCCTGCACCTTTCTCTCTCTCTCTCTCTCTCACACACACACACGCACACTTTCTTTATTTATCTCTCTCTCTCTCTCTCTCTCTCTCTCTCTCTTGCTCATAGTAAAACCCTCACACCCTTTTCTTTCTGTTTTTTTCTTTCTCCTGTTTACCAAAAAAGCCTGTACAATTAATATTCCTTTTTTGTAGTCTATCCCTCTTCATCTTCCTTCCTTTGCACACACACACATTTAAATAATGTTTCTTTGCTTGTAAAATGGTAAGGAAGAAAGCGAAAACATCTGAATGTTTTCACCAATTTTATTTTCAAATTCTTCAAATTACCTCTTCTTCTTGGGAAAAAAACTTTCATGTACGCCTATTTTTCATCGTAATTATGCGTATGAACATCCCGATCATTATTTCTCTCACCGAATCGGTTTAAGTTATTGGAATACAGCGATTACTTTATTTAATCTCGAATCCTTATTTTTTATTTTCTTCTTCCAGACATGCCATCATCACACTACGGGACAGAAACGGCGCGCATGTATCGGTATCGCCCACTATGCCTCAGAATACATCAGCGTAAGTCATTATTAGTATCGACATTCAGTGGACGGCCAAACAGTATTTTTGTGGTCAATTTTAATGCAATCAGAAAATGAGAAACTTGTACTTAGTGACCGTAGTGGGTCATTCATGTGAAGCAATACGTAGCTAGACTCATTGCTTGTGAGGCAACCAGTATAAACCAGGCACAAGTCGCTTAGGCGAAGTTTTGTATCTGCTATCAGCACTTCCGTTTACAAAGAAGGCAAGGCTAGAATTTCATGTCCGTCTTAAAGGGAGTAAATTACACCATTACAAAATGTTTAAAGGTTATAATCTCAAATTAATAACTTATAATGTCAAAATTCTGACTTGTGCCTCGTTTTACCATGTCGGGTGCTTTCTTTGCCGTATAAAATCAAAGAGCAGCATCTCCACTATAGTTATCAATGGTCCCGAGAAGTTTGTACACGTATGCAAATATTACATGTAAAGACCCAATAGGAACTAAAGGTCTTGCATTCTGTCCAAATAAGTCGTAAGTTGAAATGCTTAGTTTGGAGATATAGGCTTTTAAAGTTTAGTTGTGTGTTCAGAAGTCAATCTTTTTTAGTTTAAGACATCGACACTAAAATCATTTCTAAACAGTTTCCACTACCAAGTGATATTTAAATTTTATTTTTTAGGCGTTTAATTTCAATCAGTATGGTTGCTAAGGCCTCAATACCTTTATCGTCGTCTAGACTTTAAATGCTGTTTTCTTCTTTTATTGAAATTTCATAAGTTAGTCCTAACCCTGCCGACTTCAAAGGGCTAACACTTCCTACAGTAGAATGATAGAGCTTTTCTTTTTGTTTTATTCGAAAGTAGACACAATAAGCTTTACCGAGATACATACAAATATCTGACTACCTTCCAATTTCGACTAAAGACTCATTTGGACTGGTTGCAAGACCTTATGGAAGCTCGTATCATGCTTTATATGATGCATCTTCTACAGAAGCAAATATTTCGGGCAGGAAACGCTCCTGTCCACACCCCCTCCCCCTAAAAAAATACATAAAAACCCCATAATATCGAGAAGTTTTCGAGACGTTGCTTTGTTAAGACAAGCCAAATTTTGTCCACATATAAACTTAGGTTATATATTATTTCAAAGACGGTTTTTTTTGTTACTGGTTTCGCATTTCCCCTCTCTTTTCATTGGACACCTAATTGTTACACAAAAGTTAATATACATGCCAATGTTAATTTTCGTTTTTCGTACACGTGCTGAACAAAACTACTAACGCAACATTTTTTTGTAAATTTCACAGAAACCCCTACAAGGTTCACGCCAAAGATCCTCCTGCGCCCACAGGTAAGATCTGACAATGAATTTTATTGTTTGAATCCCATTACATGTGAAAATCTTGTGTAACTGAACATAGGATACGCCATTAATTTAAAAGATATGTGTGAAGAATGGGGGGGGGGGGGCAAATCATGGAAAGTTTTTTTTTTTATTTTTTTTAATTTATCCATTTTTTTAAATTCTGTTTTTGTTTTTTAAAAAAAATTGGTCAGTATTGCTTCTTTTGCGTATTGTGTCTCGCAACCAATCGGATGTCGCAATGTTCACATGCCAAGCGTTAATACTTATAATTAACGCCATTTCATGTCGCTAGAAATCTTTGATTTTGTGTGGAACTTTCACTTTTAGAAACTATACCTAATGATAATAGACATCTTTTGGATAAAAAACATAGAGAACATAAGAATAAACGTACTTTTAAATGGTGTTCTTTGTTTCGTTTTTCCAACATCTGATTATTTTGAACAGGTCACAAGACATAATTATCACATTAGACAATTGGAGACGGAGATACTTATATCTTATAAAATTATTGTTTTCAGCTGAAAGTCAACACATTTTAAGGATACCACGTTGTCCTAGAATACTTCTTTCCGTATTATTGATTAGGGTCTAGATCTCCATCAAAAATATATATATATCTTGATTTAACAGATCAATGTGCAGATGTAAGTGATATTTCAAGACGTTTAATCTAAGATCTAGACATAGATCATAACAAAATGAATGCAAAAGGGTTCTGGCTTAAGTTAAATCTATCTTTTGGTGCGGAACTGTGTATCAAAAGTACGCAGAGAACGTTTTATTGAAGCTTCGCATTATTTTTTCCAACTTGTCACACAAAGTGGTGCGCATTCTGCAAGAAGAAATGAGGAAGAGATATTGTTTATCAAGTTATGACGTAGGTATAGGTCAGATCCATTGAACAAAACAAGTTTGGAAGCGGGCAAAACTGTACTTCATCTTTTGTGAGTTCCTCCGCCGACAATTTTTTACAAGGCGTGTTTAATACGTTCAAGATAATCGCGGTCATAAGCTTGAGAACTTTTTTCAAGATTAGATGAAAAAAAATCAGAATTTACTAGATTTACTTTATATTGTTTGAAAGATTTTTTCTCTTTTCTTTCTGCTTTTTTATTTTCTGATCTGTGTCAGCCATTTATCCTGAAGATCATTCAAAGTTTCTGGTGTGCAAAAAGTTGTGCGCCAAATTGCAAGTACAGTGTATCATACTATGTAAATTTCTTTGCGTCTCGTTTAAGATGAAATAAAGAAATTGTCTGGACTCCACTCTACCCCCGAAAAACTTTTTGTAAAAAAAAAACTTTTTCCCAGGTTTTCCTTAATCCTACTTCATTGCCAAGTGTCTGTTTTCTTGCCAACTACTTAGATTCAGTCTTCTTTATCGCGAATTGCACTTTTGCTCCAGCATCAACA
The DNA here is from genome assembly GCA_019649035.1 of Elysia marginata. Classification (NCBI taxonomy): domain Eukaryota; kingdom Metazoa; phylum Mollusca; class Gastropoda; family Plakobranchidae; genus Elysia; species Elysia marginata. The sequence continues at coordinate 113,764 of BMAT01010199.1, read as the reverse complement.
GGATCTCCCCGAAAAACCTCTAATCCTCCACGGCGCTTTAACTTTCAACCACAGCGTCCATTAGCAGACAGTACAACCTATCAGAACCTCTCACTGGAATTGGCGTGTTCATTCTATATGGTCTTTGTTGGGTTAGTTTAGGATGGGCTGAGGAAAAAAGTGCAGGAGCTTTGCTTGTTTCTGTAGGTTGTTTGGTTGGTTTTAGAGAGAGAGAGAGCTTTAGTTGGGCTTGTCTGGTGCGGTGTTCAAACAAAAAGTAGGGAGGCAAAGTAATGGCTAATCCTCTAGAGCGCTTGATCCGAACAAGGCAGACTTGAAGTCTGGTGGGAGTATGAGTAGAAATTAGGTTAGCCTGTTTGCCCCTGACATTTACAGGAGAGAGAGAGAAGGTAGACTTCTGTCTAGCGTTAGCTGGACCTATTTTATTTCATGAGGGTAAGACCAGAGACAATAGAATCTTACCATCGCAGCCTTTTTACATTAGTTCTTCTGAGGTATAAGCTCCTGCCGGCTGAACTCAATATAACTTTGCGGCAGTCAACTAAAACAGGTGTGAATAAAATGCAAGGCTAGTTAACTAACCAGAGGCCGTTCACGCCGATATTTAGCGTCGCAATATTCTTATGACCTAGTTACCAGCGACACTCCGAGTTTCCTGTATCTTTTTAGTGTCTCTGGGAAGGCTTGGTGGCATCCAAGTAATGGGGAAATAAATTTTTTATATTGCAGTTATAAAGGTGATTAAATTAGCCTCATTCATCAATAACTTAGCATAGAGCACTACGAAGCTTATCAATTAAAAACAGCGTAGAAAGGGCGCTACAAATATGAAGAATGTAATTTAGGTCACAAAAAAGTTTTGAAATGAAAAGCTCCAGTTTATAGACCTAATTCAACGTAGAAAGACTTCCAATATAAATATATTTTTTTTTTAATATATTGGGGAGCGTGGCACAGTTGTTGGCGCGCCGGACTCGTCTTCTGGTGGTTGTTGGTTCGATTCCCAACCACGATTCGCGTTGTAAATGCCTTACAATCCATACACATTTTCTCAGTTCACCCACCTGTACCACGTGTTTCTGGTTAAGGACAGTGCTTGAAATTAGTGAAATGTTAGTATTTCAGTGCCTAACAGGCACCTAACAGTACTGTAATACTCTTATATATAAGTTGAATTTGCTTTGGATATATATTGGCCTGCTGGAAGGAATTCGTAAAGTCTTGAGATTATAGTTTTACGTTCAAAGCCGTAATATTTTTTTTTCTAACCGGTATTGTTTCCCTAGCCTCTTGGGTAAACGGTTTATAGTGTATTCAGAATTTTCCAAACATGTCAACAATCTCATTAGACGATCGAAAATTAAAAACTGTAAAAGTCATTGTAACTGTAATAAATGAATTTTAAAAAAGCAATAATTAAGTAGGGCAATACTAAGCAACGTAAAATCTGATCTAACATGACCTATACTTTTTATCGATTCTGTTGCATTATAATGATGGAAACTGAAATTGATAATTTTTTTTATGCGGGATTTTGATTTGGAATGGATATGCTTTTGCAAAAAAGTATCTCTTTTGAAATAATTTGGTTTCAATTTTCAAAATAACTCAATTCCGCTTCGTGAAATTATTGGTTCGGCTATTATTCCCATGCACTTTTGGAGCACGGGTAATCTAATTTCGCTTCCATCGTGACTTTTTAGTTAAGGTGTAAAACATTGTATCTTTGTACTGCTTTTTCAAACAAAAATTTTTAAAGTAAAATGGCATCGTATTTTAGCAGCTTTTGTTTTGTTGTTGTTGTGTCTACAGAGAAAAAGTGCTGTTTTTGTAGTTCAAACTTGAGTAGTATCTAAGAAAACTCTTTTGAAAAAAAAATTCGCAGAAATAAAAAAAAAGTTTTCAAAGCTCTTGAAGAAAAAAAAACACCTGAGCAGACTTCTGTATTCTTCTGCTATCAACAGATAGGCTCTTCCGAAGTTTTATGGCTTTGTTAATTTTTTGACGTTCTTTTTCTTTACAAAAAAAAATTCACCAAGAATAACATCAAATGGAAGTTTCTAGATAACTTGTATCTCGGTACCGACCGTAAAGCTTGACAAATTTAAAGTCTTCTAAAAATCAGTATTTGTCCTGCAAAATATGGTGCTCGGAATAAAAAAAACCCATAATATTCATCATTATAGAGAATACAGCTTTGGATTTTAGAAGTGCTTGCAAATACGGACTTTACTAAACACAGTGTTTGGCGTTCAAAGCATAACTTTACTATTACTAGGAAAATATTATCGTTGCTGAGAAAACACGGGAATATTTCATCCTTAAAATTATGGTGATCAAAAATCCCTTGGTGTCATTAGTACTAATGGATCCCGACTTTTAAAAAATTCAATATAGTTGAAAGCATGGGGTGGGGTTTAGGGGAGGGGGTGGGGGTACTGGCTCCTATCTAGTGAGAGTTATAAAACCTGAGCATTTTTTTTTATCTCAAACGGAATCAGGATCGGCGACAACTTTATGTACGATTTTTATGTTCAAATAACTTGCAGGGAACTTCGTGGAAAAAATATCTTTCACAAACTTTGCGTTCTCGGGTTTATATGATATGTGAGGCAACGAGGCTAAACCACGCACAAGTCGCTCATAGTAATTTTCAGTTAGAGCTCTTTAACTATTGATCATTTTCTACGTAATAAATACATTTTTTTGTTGTCTCGAAAATTAAATAATGCAAGATATAGGTAAACTAAAGCTACAATCTTTTTCAACCTCGCCAATGGCATTGAAGGATTTTTTTGAGAATTTTGATTAACTAAATATGAGAGTTTCCGACTTGCGCTTGATTTACTCCGGTTGCCTGTCATATCATTACGGAGAAAGAAGGCTTGGAAATTAGCAGTGCTTGCAAGTACGGAGTTCACTGAGCACTGAATTCAGCGTATAGTTTCATAATCCTCGTAGCTACTGTTTAACAATAAAGCAGGGATTATACCGTATTAGAATTATAAACACCAGTGTTTAGTTTTCAAAATATAATACTTTGGAAAAATTTCAATGGGATAAACAGCCTTTGGTATTAGTAGTTTTAGTGGTTCAAGACTTTTCTTTTACACTTCACACGCCAGGGAGGAAAACATTGTGTTCATTTTAAAGATAATGATGAAAAAATCCGTGTTTTGTTTATTAGAACTTTACTTGCTTCGAGTCAAAAAAGTTCCGCCTGCAACTTAAATCTATTTCAGGTTGAGCATTTTAGATATGATAGATAGGTATAATATTGCTTTAGTCATTATAGCACAATGGAGTAAATCGAAAAGATTGGTGTTTTTTGAGACACATAATAAATACTGATACTATAGGTATTAAAAACATAATAAACTTAATAGTATTAAGAAAGAGAGAAAGAAAGAGAAAGAAAGAGAGAGAGAGAGAATAAAAAGAAATAAAGCCAGAAATATAAAAGAGAGAAAGTTATGAGCCCGCGACTAGTGTACCCAGCCTAAAAAAATAGTAAAACAAAATACAACGCACAGCCATCAATTCAAAAATCTGGGGGGATGACTGGCTTAAGTCTGGGAGAAGTTATGAATCATGGGTAACTTGTTGGACAATCTCAGACAACCTACAGCTCCCTGGTGAGAACTTTATGAACCCAACTAATTTAGCACGGAGACTTAAAAGTGCTAGCGAGGAACCTTTTCTGGGGAAAACTTAAAGCTTACAACGATCGCTGTGGAATTATATTAAAAAGCAGAAATTCGTCCCAATCCTTCTAAAATTCCAAAACATATTTGTATAAGTATTATATTTGAAAAAAAAAATGATGTTTTCTTATCCAAATCCAGTGTGAAGTTTGGTTCTAGTAAATACCTTTGACATTTTTTACCAAATAATTGTTTCGTTTTCTGACTCTTAAGATGAAATGAATTATTTTAATCTACCCCGAGTATAATTACTTGAATTTGGGCATCAGTTTCAGCTTAATTTCATTCTGCCTATGGTTCATTTGCCGCGTCGAGTAAATTTGTTTTGTCTTTTGTTTCTAAAAACATGAAGCATGCAGTTGAAATTCGTTTAGCTCGGCTGTCTGGGTGTGTTACGGCTATATCGATATTTCTGATTTGGGAAACTTTGTGATCATTTCATTACTAACGGTACGCAAATTTCAAGAATAAACCGACAGTTGTTTGCAAAGTGTCCCTTATCTGAACGAAGTGTGGAAAAAGGTAGAAGCAGAACCTTATGGAACGAATCTGATACAATGTTTGGTTTCAACACTATAGACATATATTCAAAAACTTTTTCTCTCTTTCTGTCTTTCTTCCTCTCTCAGAGTCTCTTTCTTTTTCTATCTCTCTTTCTTTTTATTCCTCTCTCCCTGTCTTTCTCCTCTTTTTTATATATCTCTCTATATATTTCTCTTTCGTTCTCTTTCTATCTGTTTCTCTCTCTCTTTCTTTCTCTCTTTGTATCTTTCTCTCTTTCTCTGCGATTGAAGAATGCATTTAGAGACAAAGCAAGATGACTTCTTTGGAAGTACGTAGTCATCGCCGAAAATATGTCACAACGTTTATTGTAAACTAAATCTAGATTAAGGCTCCTATTTAGCAATGGTTTAGAAATTAAGATCTTATAATAATATTAATAATAATAATAATAATAATAATAATAATAATAGTAAAAACGACAAAAAGAAAGAAAACGACGGTGGTGATGACAATGATGATGTTAGTGATGATGATAATGATGATGATGATGATGGTTATGATGATGATGATGATAATGATTAAATTACTACTACTGCAACTACTAACAATAATAATGATAAAGATAAATTGTGTTTATGATTCTAACAATAACAACAAGACAAAGTAAACAATAAAAATCCTATTTCCAAATTATTTTGTAATCCATTCTGACCTTACCTTGGGCTTAAAAGAATGAGCAGCGAGCAAGGAGACGAAAGGGCTCGAGGGCCT
>BMAT01010199.1:83603-97220 GCA_019649035.1 Elysia marginata | reverse complement strand
TCCCGCACCCGGCTCAAATGAGTCGATTGTTGGAAATTGTAACTTTGGAAAAAATCTTTTCACAAATCTTTTTCTTGTTTAAAAAAAAATTTAAATCAACAGAAGTTTTAACATCTTTCAAGAAAATATCAATAAATTCATGAAATTAGTATCGTTTTGGAGCTCATGAAATTGCATTGTTTAAAATGACAAAGTCTTATCATTTGAAAACTAATTTAAATTGGTTTCTTTACTAGGGAGAGAAAAGAGGATAAGGTAGAGCTACTAGATCTATAGGGTTAGGTTAAAAGAATGTGTAAATGTGTCAAACCTGAGTGTAAGATGACTTTTTTTCAAGGACATGTCTAAATGTGCCCCTTGTTTCGGATGACCCAGCTGGCCGCAAGGATATAACAGCAAAATTTGATCAAGAATAATGAAAAATAATGTTAGCCCGGATATGAGTGTTACTTAAGTTTCCATCCTATAGTTTATGTAAGAGTGAAAGTAAGAGGGGTGGCGTGGTGTGTCTCAATAAATGTCTAGCCGTATCAGTATGAACATAAATATACTCTTCGTGTAAGAACGCGAACTCTTGATGGTCTCAAAAAATCAATTACCTCCCTTGTTTTCCTACTTTAGGTTTAATTAAAGTTCGTTAATAATGGGGAGCGAGCAGAGTGACGTAGGCTTATGACGTACATTTTGTTATGAGTAGCTGCCACCAGAGACTCTAGAAAAGAATAGACTGGACACTTGGTGTTTAAACGTAATCAGGTCACAAGAATATCGCCTTGGCTTATACTGACTGAGAAGGGCCTCGGTGTACTTGACTTCCCGTGTATTTTAAACCGTGACTCTAGAGCCCGTTTCACATGACGGGTACACAAAACGGAAGCCTCCGGACCGGTTCCGGAGCAGAGTTTTTGAGAAATATTCTGTCCCTTTATATTACCTACACCCTGTACCGTTGGGAATGCGCTATGTAAAAGCTGAAAACACGGATCATCGGACAGGAGCCGGTCCGGAGTCTTCCGCATGGGATCGCGTTATGTGAAACAGGCTTAAGTCTGAATTGTTTTGGTTATTGTTTTGGTTTAATATATTGACCTCAGTCGACGGATGATTAAACCACTGAAACGCTAATGCGAATATGTTTAGTTGGAAGGTATCTAATCTCCCCTTTCTAGTATCTCTGACTGCACTCAAGCTGGGAAAAAATAAGTTTGAATGTGGGGACACATACAGCATTTTTGTGTGGGTGTGAGGTGGAAGGTGGGAGGTGGGGGGCGAGTAAAATAACAGGCTCCGTTAGCAATGTCTAGTCCACAGATTTTGTTTTTACCTACAACACTGCCATAATGGTTTTAGACACATACCTAGTATGTCGTTGTGAAAGCGCAAAGAAGCAGCCTACTCCAGGACTATTCCAGCTAGTTATGACGTCAATGAAAGACAAAACAAAGATGTCGTTAGCGCTATACAGCAGATAATGATGGTGTTTGTTTGGTGTTTGGCGCGAGGCGTTCCTAATTATTCAGTTATCGCTTTTTATATCATTAAAAGGATTTGTTTTTGTCTTTATAGCTCATGATATGATCATCATTGAGTTGAATTTGACCACCTACTATAAAACACATACTTCTGCATATATCATCACTATTATCATTATTATTATCATCACCGCCATCATCATTACTCAGTGTTTTACGTCTTGTCTTCTTAAAAATGATCACGTTGTTCATTTAAAAAACCCCTAGACCATTAGGCCACCAGTATCGCCGTCTATATCGTACGGGATAACCAACGTTTGAAGGCCTTTCGTGTTCAGAGTAAGGACTGAACGTTGAATCGTCCAAACCCAATACGGATAAAATTCTTTAAAAACCGACATATACCATAACCTCAGCCTGTTCATATTTTTACATCTTGTAAGTTTTCTGGGTATATTTAAACCTCGTGATTTTGAAACTTCTCTCGAAAGGATCTAGCAGACAAAAGTCACAAGTACACCTAAGAGAGAACTGGTCTGAAGGATATGATTTACTCATTCCATTATTCATAGAGACGAATGAGATTATGATTGAATGCGTGTATCAATGGATCAAGGCTCTGTTCAGACTAGACAGAGGTTGTTGATCCATGGTACAGGTATGGATTCGTTGGAAAATACGCCTGTCTGACGTCATCTACAAATGGTTAGCCGTGCTTTTTATTGGTAAACGTTGTAGACACTGTGACTGCACCAATCTTTTTATATTTGACCGATAAATTAGAACTCTGCGCAAAAAGTCAAGGCCTTCTGTTACTTTGTTGCACTCTTACTGTTCTCCCTCATCATTTTCTTCCTTCCTCACGTCCCTCTTCATCATATAACCTGTCTCTAGAAAGCTTTCTCCCTACCTCTTTTTCTCTATCTCTCTGTCTCTCGCTGCTCTCTCCTATCTTTTCCTCCAGTTAATAAGCCGCAATTTCATGCCAACAAGCTAAGTGGGCCAGAATCCTTTCATCTGAATCGAGGTAAACAACTCCCTATCGTGTCCATGATAATGAACTCGAATATCAAAGAACTCGATTTAATGAACTCGGTTATATAAGGCATCGATTTTTGATTGCTCCGGATAAACGCAATTCAGTGAAAGACAAACACTTCGTTGGGATTTACGAACTTCATTCTTTATCTGTTTGATTGATCGCAACGAGTGGAAGTAATTACAGTAAACAATTGAAACAAAAACCTCTGTCTCTCTATGCCTCTCTCTCTCTCTCTCTCTCTCTCTCTCATTTTCTCTTACTCTCTCTCTTTGTTTCTCTCTGTCCCTCTCCTCTCTATCACTCTCTCTCTTTGTCTCTCTCTCTCCCTCTCCTTCTCTCTCTCACTTTCTCTTACTCTCTCTTTGTTTCTCTCTGTCCCTCTCCTCTCTCTCCCACCCTCTGTGTGTGTCTCTGTCCCTCTCATCTCTCCCTCTCCTCTCTCTCTCTCTCTCTCTCTCTCTCTCTCCCTCTGTGTGTTTCTCTGTCTCTCTCCTTCCCTGTCTAACTATCTGTCTATCTGTTTGTCTCTCTTCCTCTCTTTCTCCTTTTAAAGAAGAACTTTCTTAACTTGTTTACCTGCCTATTATCATGCCTCTTATGCTTCTCTGTAAGTTTCTGTCTCTGTGTGTCTATAACACTCTTTCTTTTTTTTTCTTCTCTTTCTCGTTTTCCCCTGCATTGTATGTATCAGTCTGTCTTGCTTTCTCGGTCAGTCTCTCTTCTTCTCTCTGTTTCTCTTGCTTTCTTTGTCCGTTTTCTTGTTTTCTCTCCCACTTTTTCTCTTCCTACCTTTGTTTCTTCACCTTTCCATTCTAATCCACAATTTTTGGCTGGGTCAACTTTGTTTTATTGGACTAAGGTGCTTGACTTGTCTACGGCTGTAGGCTTGAAAGGTCTTGTTTACTGTGTAAGAGAGAAGCGCTATTCATGCCAATTGCTCCTCTGTAAGTTCTGAAGGACATTGGTTGGTAAAAGCCTACCTGGTAGATTAATTTAAAACATTAATTTTTGCAATGCACCGAATTAAGCTTTAAAATAAAACCGTTGTCTCGAAATGGATACACTCGCGAGGACCAACCGTTAATCCGCCGTTTGATCCTTTTTCTTTGATGTATTTTTATCGGACGACCAAACGCGACACAAGGGTCAGTATCGATACACTATCTGAAATATCGGGGCAGAGCAAGAAACCTTGAACGATCTCACCTCTCCCTGTCATTTTTTTTTATTTAATGTATTTTTTGGTCTGCGCGTTTGCCGAAATAGACAATTTACGTCGAATTGTGTTAATACCGAATGATAGATTCATGAATACGATTTATTTTATCCTATACCTTTAAACTCATGAAGCGCTCATAATATACTACACTTGAAAACAGCTTAAATTGTGTGAGCAGTAAACAGTACTTGCACCACTTATTTTTTGAATTGCCAAAATTATTAAAGATACACAAAGTAGGCTTTGGTTGAAAGCTGGTCTTAGTTAGCCGTACTACGTAATCTTCAACGGACAGCATGGAATTTGAAACGTTTACTACAAGACTTGGCGCAACAGGCATTGTCGTTAACAGCCACAAGTTCATTAAAATAAAAGACTCGAAGAGCTCAACAAAAACATGTCGGAGTAGTTGCAGCACAGACAAGGATAAAACATATTTTAAGAAAACCTACAGACCACAACCACGAACCAAACACCGGCGGCATTGAGACAGAGAGAATAAGAGAAGCGTGTAAAAGGCGAGAGAGCCACTAAAGTTGTATGTCAAGAAGCCAAAGAAGGTACGAATTTAAGGGAATTTGTGAACCTCAAGAATTGTGTCTTCAGAGCAAGACAAAAAAGACGACCTAAGCAACCGACAACGCGAACTGAGATATTTGAAGCATTGGAAAACTATGACTTTACAGAAAGTAATATCAAACTCTACATCAATGATCCACTTGCGGAGATACTGATGTTTACCACTGAATAGAATTTTTTGTATTTACAGTCTTCCGGGAAGATTTATGGCGATGGCACATTTATATACTGTCCCAAGCATTTTTTTTTCAAGTTTACACGCTACATGCTTTCAAATGTGGCATTTACACGCCTTGCGTTTTCTTCATATTGCCAAACAAACAGAGATGTACTTACACCAAAATTTTGGAGATGTTGACAAGATTTATGGATGAATCGTCCATCCACATTATGCACGTCGACTTAGAGATCGCCAAGCATTCAGCGATTCAACGCGTCTTACCGAATGCAAAGATAAAAGCTTGCCAATGTCACCTTGCACAAGCATGGTTAAAAAAAATTCAGGGCTTAGGGCTCACACCAGAGTACAAGGACCAGGACTCGGACATTGGAAAATGGTTACGTCGTTTTTTCGCCTTACCAGTACTTCCTGCAGAAAAATAGAGGAAACTTTTGTAATCGTCATCATGGAAGATGCACCACTGGACGAAAGATGTGGACGATTTGCTTGTGTCCGGCTGTAGACTTGAAAGGTCCTTTTTACTGTGTAAGAGAGAGACGCTATTTCTACCAATTGCTCCTCTGTAAGTTCTGATGGACATTGGTTGGTAAAAACCTACCTGGTAGGTTAATTTAAAACATTATTTATTACACTGCACCGAATTAAGCTTTAAAATAAAACCGTTGTCTCGAAATATATCTCAGATAAACTATATCCATATCCATGCAATATTCTGACCTTAACTCTCACAGAAGTTTTATCCTTCTTTTTCTTTCTTTCTCTCTCTCCAGCGGATAACGATGCTTTCCAGGCAGTGTTGACTCATGTGGCAGAGCAGCTTAACAGGTGAGTCCATGCATCCAAACGCACATGTATGCGGGTAGACTTATTGTAGACCATTTTAGTGAAGGGTGGCGAGTCTTCTTTGGAAAAAAATACCCCAAAAGACCCGATAGTCTAGTCCTAGATGTAAGAGGCTTAGATACTTTAGATATGTGTTACCTCACCTGCCATTACCAACCAAAATACCTTCTAAAAATTAGTATGAAAAGCTACAAATATTAAGCGCATTCTCAATAGAGCGTTTTTATATAGCGCCTAAGCCACTAAAATGCTCTAGGCGCTTTGCATGGTTCCCCGAAATGAAATAACCAGCCAAATAAGTTTATAAACTCATAAAGCAGCAGCTATGAAAGCCCTATACTCTAGGATATATGAACAAATATTTCACTGCCCATAGTCAAGTACTCATTTAAAGCCTGAATAAGGCGGAAAATGTAAATAGCTATTCTTGAGGACTAAAATTTAACGTCGGCCGGCCTAACATACCAAGACGCGAACCCAGGTCCAGGCGGTTCGAAAGATAGATGTCTACCACTAGACTACGAAGCCAGATGTATGTGGCGTCAATTTTAAAATATAGTAGCCAAGAGGCAGCATATTATGTTTCACATCTTCAAAACATTTCATAGAAACAAACGTCAGCACGTAAATCGAACCTGCATGATTGTTCTTTTAAAAAATGCTTTGAAATCTCACTAGGGATTTTCGCTCCTGAAATTAAAGTTCCACTACTATTATTGAAACCCCATCCCCTGGTTTCGATCCCATTATGTATAGAACACAAAGCTGTCTAACACAGTTGCCCCTGGTTATCAAAACAATTTTCTTATTGTCCGTCTAACTTTATCACCTTTTTTCTTTTTTTAAATGTTTATTCTCTCGTGGAAATTCAAATTCTTTGTTCTCTCTAAGTCTTCATCCCTGATGCAGTACTCATCATTTCTTCTTTTATTTTGTCTTTTTACTTCGGTGCATATATCTCTTCTCCTCTCTTTCTCTGTCTCTCTCTGTCTGTCTGTCTGTCTGTCTGTCTGTCTCTCTCTCTCTCTCTCTCTCTGTCTCTCTTTCTCTCTTTTAATTTTTTGTGTCAGTTCTTGTATTCATTTCCTTTGCCTTTAAATAGCTACTCCTTCTTCTACTTAAAACATATTCTTCTTCCTTTTACACCTGCTCAATGCAGACCTATTTGTGTACATTTTACCCACTTCCTCCCTTCTCTGTCTCTGTCTGTCTCTATCTCTCTCACTCTCTTTCCTTCTCTCTTCCTCTCTCCCTCTCTTTAGCCCCTCTCTCTCTATTTCTCCTATATTTGCTCAGCAAGGAAGTAGGTGACATATCCGACATTATCTTACAATAAACACAAAGTTATATTATACGGTCACTCTATTATATCAATCAGATTAGGAGACGTTGAAACATTACAATGTCCACTACAGTTCTTGAGAGGCGAGACGGAAACCTGATTTATTTTGTTATTAACACCAAACTGACATATAGTAGATAAGATCAAGACACCCCTAGCATAAAAACATGAAAACTCATTGTTTTTTCCCAGTAAAAATAGTTCAGGTATTTTGGTGGTATAGGGGTAGGAACTCGTCTCTTGAATTGAGAGGCCTGGTTTTCAAGTCCTGACCTTGCAGACTGGCATTTTAGTTTTTTGTTCAAGACGATTTACAAATATTTCCTCACCTCATTCAGGCGTTAAGAGGAGAACCTACTTATGGGCAGTGAAAGATCTTTTCAGTATACATGCAAGAGTGATGCACTTCGACTGCTACTTCGCTGTGAGTTTAGTATGCAAATCTGTTGGTAATGACCTGTCTAAGAACCGATTAAAAAGCACGTTGAGCAATTTAATTGAAATGGGCGCATTATAAAAAGAAATAAAAGCTTTTTATCTAACTTCAGTTTGACTGTATCTTTATCCAGCTTAACACTTTGTATGAACATGGCAGAAGATGCGTGTCTATTTTTGCTCTCATTTTTCTATCTTTATTCTGTTATTGTCTTTTACAATTATCACCACCACAATTATACACTCACAAACCAAATCCGAAGAGTCATATATAAAAAAAATCCTTTTTCAACCTGTCCGCCCACACGATTTAGTTGAGTTGATTGCCATGAAAAGAAAAACCTTTCAATCTGCCCTCGAGCCAATGAGTCAGAAAAAAACCAGATCTAATTTTGGTCACGTAAATACATCTTTCATTCCGAAATCGGATTATTCGTGCCCGGAGCAGGTGATATCTCTATCTCTGTCTCTGTCTCCCTATCTCTATCTCTCTCTGTCTCTCTCTCTTTTTTTCTCTCTCTCTGTCTCTCGCTCTCTCTATCTCTCTCTCTATCTCTCTCTGTATCTCACATTTCTATTTTCCCATAGTAAACATAGTTTAGAAATCCCCACATGCATCTCTACAATTCATCAAATTACAGCCTCAAGCTCCTCAAATGAAACTTCTTCTTTATTCGGAAATCCACGGTCTTTCTCTTCTGCGCATTTCTCGATTTCTCAAGCAATTACATAAAATGAGGTACATATTTCTGAAAGCAGGGTTTTTTTTTTTAGTTGCTGGCTTTTTTGTTGTTTTTTTGGGGGTTTTTTTTTGGAGGGGGGGGTGTTTTTAGTTCGACCATTTTTAAATTAGTAAAACTGCTTTGAAACAATTTTTTTTTATATTCTTCGACATAAAATATATTTCAATAAAGAAGTGTTATAATTATAACTTTTAATTTTTTAAAGGGTACATAATAATTTTTAAAAATAAAAAGGTTGATCAGGCAAATTTGTTCTAATTCCGACTTGTGGTATGTATTTACGCACTTCGAAACTATAATGGACGGGTTTATACTAGTCGGATTAATGAGAATCAATCCTTTAAAACACTTGACACATTACAGCGACAAAAAAAATTACTATCAAAATATACTGGAAAATTACTATTCAGTATGTTTTTTTTTAAGTTTAGTGAAAGCGAAAAAACTGGCTATGTAAAAGTAAGATTAAATCTTTAAAATTTCTCCACTTTTTAAAACTGATATATTAACTTGACTTTTTTTATCGCATATTTCCGAATGCGTAATAATTTTTGGCGCTCAGTAAATGGCTTCTATTGCTAACTATCTTCGCCGTTGGAGAAATTCTCCCCTGCCAAAATGTCTTAACCATGACACGCCTATTAAATTGTTCAAAGAATCGAATAAAAACATGGCATCACGGGTTTTCCCAATTGAAGTTATGATAAATATGCGTACGTTCGTTCAGATGATTTTTTCACACAGAAATTGTTCAATTGTCCAAATTCAAATATAATTGTTGAAGCCTTACTACAGTGGCAAGTTGTCTCCCCGTCCCCCCCCTCCGCCCCTCAACATGTACTTATTATATTTATCAAAATATATAAAAACTTTAAAATTGGATTTTTTTCCTTTTTGTTCTGTTTATCTTCAGAGTTTTCAAGATGGAAGAGACGAAAAGCCACTTGAACCACAGAATAAATATGCTGGAGAAGCGAATAGAAAGTAAGTGGTTAATTGCACTACTCCTGCTGCTGCTGCTGCTAAAACTACTACTACTACTACTACTACTACTACTACTACTACTACTACTACTGCTAATACTGCTGCTGCTGCTACCACTACTACTACTACTACTAATATTACTGCTAATACTGCTGCTACAGCTACTACTACTACTACTACTACTACTACTACTACTACTACTACTACTACTAGTACTACTACTACTACTATTATAATTATTATTATTATTATTATTATTGTAATTATTTTTGCTACTGCTAGTAATTTTTTTCTTGTAACGGTTATTTATCATCATTGTACTTATAAAATTCAACACCACTAGAAAAACTGTGTCATCTATAAAATTTATAACTCATCATTGTTTTGGAGCAGGTAAATTCTTTATTTAAGAAGAGCAAAATGATTTTTGAAAAAATGAAACATTTTTTCTTGAATGTGATAGATCTGAGATATTACCTCGTTTAGGTGGTCTATGTGTGTTAAAACGAGGGAGAGGGAGGATGATAGACAACGGTTACTCATAAAATTAGAAACACAGGCAAACCGGAATACATAAAAAGTGATGCAAATTGAGAGAGAATGATTTTGAAAGAGAAAACGAGTTGTAGAGTCCAATCAAAGACAAAGAAAAATTACCAGACTAAAAATAAGAAAGGGGCAAATTGAAAGATAGTAAGAGATCGAGAAAGGCACATAAATCGGGCTGAACAAAAGACAAACAGGGCCCATATCTAATTTAAGGCAAGAAAAATCTAACTTTTTTAACCGAGAAGGAACAAAAAAATTAAATAAATTGATAGAGAGAGAGCGTAAGAAATGAAAGAGCGAGAAGGAAAGACCGAAAGAGGGAGAATCTCGCTAATTAGTGTTCAGCGTTGAAACAGACCACACAACATTACAGGCTCAGTTAAAAGTACGTGCGGCTGCTCAGTGAGTGTGGGGTTATGCTGCTCTCTAGTCTCCATCTCATGTATCGACCTGGCTATGTCGTCTGTGCCCAGGCATTGTTATGCATATTACCCAATTTGTATAAGAATCTGCCATATAGCGAGCGCTCCCGCGAAACAACTCGAGCAAAGAATCTTGACATTTTACAGATAAATGTTGTTTTGAACCTCCTTACAGACCCTTTAAGGCAGTAGTAGTAATGTTGGTGGTGGTAGTAGTAGTGGTAGTAGTAGTAGTAGTAGTAGTAGTAGTAGTAGTAGTAGTAGTAGTAGTAGTAGTAGTAGTAGTAGTAGTAGTAGTAGTAGTAGTAGTAGTAGTAGTAGTAAACGATTGAAAATTTTTAAGTTATGAGGCGAGAATTGTTTAGTATTCAAATTCATTCACGTGATAGACCTCCCGAAAGCTCTACTTCTAGGCCTTATCTAGAAGTTATAACCTGGTCACAAGTTGTCAGTGATTGTAAGAAAGCCGTTACAAAACTATCTTCTAAAGCCAAAAAGCACAACAGGTAAGCTGGCTAGTTGAATGAAAATAAAAACCTACGTAAACATTGATGTTCTGCTGATCTAACTCATTTCCATAACAAGCTGAATAATTGAGAAGGAAACCAATCGGGGCATAAATGTTATTATTAAGTGTACTAATGATCTATGTCATTAAAGTCCTTTATGTAGTTACAATATTTCTCTCTCTAGCTCTCTGTCTGTATCTATCTCTCTCTCCTTCTCTCTATCTGTTTCTTTATCTGTCTCTTTCTCTCTCTCTCTCTCTCTCTCTCTCTCTCTCTTTGTCTGCCTCTCTATCTGTCTGCTTCTCTTTCTGTCTGTCTCTCTCTTTCTGTCTGTCTCTCTCTTTCTCTCTGTCTCTCTCTGTCTCTTTCTCTCTCTTTCTTTCTGCCTCTCTATCTCTCTGTCTCTCTCTGTCTCTTTTTCTCTCTTTCTGTTTGCCTTTCTATCTGTCTGTCTTTGTCTCACTCTTTCTTTCTTTCTCTCTCTCTCTTTCCCTCTCTCACACACACACATACACACACACACCACCCCCTTTATTTTCCGAATTCTTCCAATGGTCTGCACCTCCCTCAGACCAACGCAAAAGAAATTCTCTAACATTACGATACCGAGAAAAACAGCTACAGCAGGCAGCTTGCACTAAACAATGGTCAGCCACATGTTCCGTAAAACCAGTAACTATGGCGAAGAATCATACATACAAACTGTTTCCAAGGCAACCAAACAAACAAATCCGATGTATTTACCTGCTGGGTTTTCTGAGGCTGAAGTTGAACGTAGCGTTCCTTATAAGAATCTGGTTACTTTAGAAAAACTAGAGACTCCGAAAAAGTCCAGCTTTTTTTAAACCAACACACACACACACACATGCAACGATTAAGACGTAAGGGTTTATAAAAAAGATTAATAGTAAATTATTCACCTATCTCATCTTGCAATACTAAAAGAAGGAAATGCAGGCCTTTTTGTCAACAAATTTAAAAACTTCCTATTATTAGGGGCTTATCTATTCCTTAATTAGTTGCCAAATAGGGCTTCAATGAGGGTGAAATATTTCCACTGTAGGCCTTGCGTACTAAAGCAAAAAAAACCAAAAGAAAACAACTCATAATTTCACCATATATAAAGGGAAGAGAGAGAGAGAGAAAGAGAGAGAGAGATAAAGAAAGTAGGAGGTGTGTAATAAAAGAATGAACCCCATGTAAATCTAAAGAGAAAAAAAATAAGCAGGAAGTCCAGAATCCACTCAAAAGCTTGTCGTAATGGGTTACCTAAAAGCATCTGTCAGACCGCGATAGATTTTGTAAGTCCACCGTTCTGAACCGAATCAATACAGCAATGTATGTATGTGTGTGTTTGCCTGTTTCTCTCTGTTTCTCTGTATTTCTGTGTTTCTCTCCCTCTCTGTTCCGGTCTCTGTCTCTCTATCTCTCTGTGTTTGTCTCTCTCTGTCTGTCTCCCTGTTTCTCTTTGTTTCTTTCTTTCTGCTTCTCTCTGTTTCTCTCTGTTTATCTATGTCCGGTCTATATTTTTACAGAAAATAAACTTGCCCAAAAGCTTTATAAAAACAGCGTTCTTACCTAGCACTGCAGGTTTTACTTACATTTCTCCGTACATTTAAACTTCCATGAAAACAAAAAAAAAATGTCTGGAGTACTTTCTAGATACACCCTAAATGTTTTCACTTGGACTTTGTTTGCCCCCACCAACTGTCCCCTTGCCTCAATTTAACATTTCACTCACCTATGTGTTAGATCACGTAAACTCTATAGCATCCACACACAGGCAAACAGACTACTACTACTACCACATACACACACACACAATAAGCCAAGGTTCCCGGGTCTGTCCATCTCAAAAGCTACTGTAATTGGCCCTAGGAAGACTGCCACCAAGCCTCAGCTCATTACGGGGATTTCCAATGTACCCAGAAGAAGACCTGTGTCTGCTCACATAATTATTCAGTGTATGTGTGTGAAAGAGAGAGAGAGGAGACGAGGAGAGAGAGAGAGAGAGAGAGAGAGAGAGAGAGAAAATAAACTGCATATACAACCAGTTTTGTAAGGAAAGAAAAAGAGGGAGAAAGACTTAAAGAGAAAAAGATAGAGAGATAAAGAGAGATAAATTGAGAAAGAGAGAGAGAGGGAGAGCGACTGATGTCAAGAACGTAAAAAACGATTACATTGTGATTTTTGGAGAGAGAGAGAGATAGAGAGAGAGAAAGAAGAGAGATTTTGACAGTCAAGAAAACGTTTGCATATTTTGTAAACAGGTATTGAGGGGAAAAGAATGAAAAGGAGTTAAGGGTAAAGAAACGTTGTTTATAAACGTTGTATTGAGGTGATAGTATTTTACGCGCACTAGTTCACAATATGTTAAAGAGTGTTTAGTATTATGTGTCCGTATTATCATCGTTCTTCTTCTTCTTATTATTATTATTATCATTATTATAATAAATTATTGTAATCATTATTTTTATTAAATTTGTCAATAATTATTATTACTATTATTATCGTGACTAAAATTATTATCATTACTTAGGAAACATTTGGATAAGGAAGAAAAGAGTAGGGAAAAGATAAAATTAGGGGGAGAGAGAGCGAGTGAGAGAGAAAGGGAGAGAGAAAGAAAGAAAGAAAGAAAGGAAGAGAGAGAGACATTAGAAAGAGAGAGGGGGGGGAGAATTTCAAGCAACGTACACTTCATCCATTTATAATTATATTAACTCATTTTTCCTTAGTCTAGACATAATGTAAAAGCCCTTACTTACCTACACTATTTGAGATGCAAATTTCCCTTAATGGCCGTTTACTCTGGCAAAGTCTACCCCTATTACTGTGAAGCTAATGTTACTCATGCGATGCAAATTTTGCCATTATATCATTTACATAGAATGTTTCGGTAGTAGAAACTGGTGGTTTAAGGGTTTCCCCCATTGTGTAAGTAAGTCAATGCTTTTTTTAATGTTCGCTTGCAAGCGGGTGCTTTGTTTTAAAAAATTGCGTTTTGCGTAGACACTGTAAAGATTTTTCCCCTTTTTTTACCTTTTTTTTCTAATTTTTTCCCTTAAATTATGGTCTTTGCTATTTGAATCTGTTTTGTTTTTATTTTTATTCTTTACTTTTGTTTATTCCTTCCTTTCTTTTTATTTTTTTTTTCAAAAGCTTATGGTTCTTCTCGTTATTCGTCTCTCTGTTGATCTTATTCTTCTTCTCCTTATTGTTTTTGTTGTGTTGTTGTTTTTAATGTTATTTTGTTATTGTTGTAGTTGTTGTCGTTGTTCTTCTTCTTATTCTCTT